>JAZHYW010008597.1:0-37087 GCA_037355805.1 Ixodes ricinus | reverse complement strand
CAAAGTGCGGCCGTATGTCCCAAACCCGCTACGCTGCTTTCGCTGCCAGCGGTACGGTCACGGTTCACGAGCGTGCCGTGGTCGTGAGACCTGCGCCAGGTGCAGCGGAACTGACCATACCGCTGATGACTGCAACCTCGGCTACAAATGTGTAAACTGCAATGGCGACCATCCTGCCTACTCGCGATCTTGTAATCACTTTAAAAAGGAAAAAGAAATACTTGCTCTCAAGGTGAAAGAAAATATTACATACCAAGAAGCAAAGCGCCGCCTCTCTGCTTTCCAGAGAGGCTCTTTTGCCGAGGCGGTGTCCAGCAGAGGACCTGCACCGTCTAAGGTGTCAGTGGCGACCCAGGTGTCTTTTTCAGACCACGGGAAGCCACTGCAGTCCTCTACGCCCAGGCTGAAGCTTACGCTTCCTGGGCATTCTATCTCAGCTGCGAAAGCAGCAGAAGCACCTAGTCGCACCAAGGACCTAGGTGCCGCAGTAGCAATGGAGGTCACACCTTCGTCTCGACCTCCTGGTCCCATCCCTCAGGCCACGGAGCGAGTCTCTCGCTCCTCTTCCCTGGGGAGAACTTCCCCATCTAGGAAGCAGCACGCGCCACGTGCGACAGATGATGCAGACGGGACTGTGGGCCGACCTAGCACGTCGACCGCCGCCCCATCAGGTCAAGGCAGGGACCGTGGGCTGCCCCCGCGATCCTTAGACAACTCTAAGGCCTCTGGCAGGCCTGTCAAGAAGTCACCAGAGGCAGAAAAGACTGCAGATGCAGGCAACCTTTCTGCTCCAGAGCCAGATCCTGATGAAATGGAGTGGCAGACCCAGAAACAAAGGCATAAAGGGAAAACACCAGTATTTCCTCCTAAATGAAATCATCGCACACATCACTCCCTTTTTCTCCACCGTTTTCTCTGATTCTTAAATTTCTATAAAGAATGACGGCAATCATCCAGTGGAATTGCCGAGGACTACTGAGGAACTTTGATGATATTGAGTTCCTCCTGGAGGAACACCGCCCACTTGCTCTATGTTTACAAGAAACGCATCTCAGCTCAAAGCATACAAATTTTCTTAGACGCTATCATATTTTTAGAAAAGACCGAGTAGATGCGTCGGTTTCTGCGGGAGGAGTTGCAGTGGTTGTTCCAAAGCACCTGCCCTGCTCTGAAATCGCTCTTATTACTGGGCTAGAGGCAGTAGCGGTGCGCATTCTCCTTCACAAAGTGGTGACTGTATGTTCCGTGTACATTCCTCCTTCTTTTACCTTTTCGACAAATGATTTTAATGCGCTTTTACAACAACTACCTGAACCTTTTCTTTTACTTGGCGATTTTAATGCGCATAATGTTTTGTGGGGTAGTGACCACATCGATGCCCGTGGCCGATTGATCGAGTCGATTTTAATGTCGCATGCGCTTTGCCTTTTTAACACTGGAGAACCGACCTATTTTAGCCCATCATCATTATCGTCTTCATGTATTGATCTTTCCATCGGTAGTGCATCCATTTTTACTTCTTTTAAGTGGGCAGCGGGCACTAACCCATATGGAAGTGATCACTTTCCTATCTTCCTAAATAACACCATTCCTCCAAAGTGCACGCCAACGCGGACTGTCCGTTGGAAGTTTGAGAAAGCGAATTGGTCTCTTTTCACTGAAGCGACACAACTTGCATGCACGTCACTTGATAAACTTTCTGTCGACCAAGTTACAGAGTTGCTAAGTAATTTTATTCTTCAAGCTGCAGAGCTTGCTATTCCTAGGACTTCCACGCATCTCCCGCGGCGACCCAAGCCGTGGTGGAATGAAAGAGTGTACTGAGTCAAGGAAAAAACAGAATAGAGCCTGGGGTATCTTTCGACGTTACCCCACGCAAAGCAACCTCTGTTGCTTCAAGCAAATGAAAGCTCGGGCAAGGTACATCCGACGTCAGTCAAAGCGTAAAAACTTCCAGGGATACGCCTCTTCCATTAACAGTAGTGCAACAGTCAAAGAAGTCTGGGACAAAGTTCATCGCATTGAAGGGAGATATCATGCTTTCTCAGTCCCACTCCTCTCATACAATGGGATTTGTCCGGAAAGTCTTAAGGAGCAAGCGGATCTTCTCGGTGAGCATTTTGCTCTTGTATCGAGTTCCCAACATTATTCATCTGCATTTCTCGCATACAAAGCACGTGCAGAGTCACAAGCTGTGAAGACTACCGGTGCTGCCCATGAAGACTACAATCTACCTCTCACGATGCGAGAACTCGAAATGGTCCTTCACTTAACTAAGCCTTCAGCTGCAGGACCTGATGGCATACACTACCAGATGTTAACACATCTTCATCCATCTACATTATTTCTTATTTTGTACCTTTTTAACCGCATATGGCACGAGGGCGAATTTCCTTCGTTATGGAAGGTAGCCACTGTTGTTCCTCTTTTAAAACCTGGCAAGGATCCTTCTTCTGCGTCAAGCTATCGCCCTATTGCCCTTACTAGCTGTCTGAGCAAGACTTTTGAGCGCATTGTGAACAAAAGACTTATGTACTATTTAGAAAAAGAAAACATCTTGGATAAGAATCAATGTGGGTTCCGTTCCTGTCGTTCTACGGTTGACCACCTGGTTCGTCTTGAGACCGTAATTCGTGAAGCTTTTGTCAACAGACAGTTGTGCGTATCAGTGTTTTTTGATATGGAGAAGGCATATGACACAGCATGGCGTCATGGAATTCTCCGTGACTTGTATGAAGTTGGAGTACGAGGTAGGATGCTTGCTACCATCAATAGCTATCTTTCTAATCGAACCTTTTTTGTGAAGCTAGGAGCGTCTTTCTCTAAAGAGTTCGTCCAGGAGACTGGGGTGCCTCAAGGGGAGTCCTAAGCGTTACTCTCTTTTTGGTAAAGATGAACTCAATAGCCCGTTCCCTACCTTCCTCTGTGCAATATTCACTCTATGTCGATGACCTTCAAATCTCTGTTTCATCGTGCAATCTTTCTATTTGCGAACGAAGGCTTCAAGTTGCTATCAACAATCTCCTAAGGTGGGCGGATGAAAACGGCTTTCGTTTCTCTCCGGAAAAGACGGTTACTGTTTGTTACTCCCGTTTAAGGGGAGTCCCTGTGGATCCTTCTCTATATATGGGCCAGTTCCCTATCCCGGTGAAGGTAGACCACAAGTTTCTGGGTCTCACTTTCGACCGTAAGCTATCGTTCGTGCCGCATATAAAAAGTCTGAAGTTAAAATGCCAGAAATCACTGAACCTCCTTAAAGTCTTGTCCCACAAGACATGGGGCTCTGACCGCCTATGTCTTTTGCGAATCTATCGCTCGGTAATCCGATCACGCCTGGACTACGGCAGTTTTGTGTACGGATCTGCTAGGCCATCAGCCCTTAAGGCACTCGATCCCATCCATCACCAGGGACTTCGCCTGGCAATGGGTGCCTTCAGAACGTCGCCCGTGCTCAGTCTCTACGCTGAGGGAAATGAGATGTCCCTCGAGAGACGGCGATTCTCCTTGGGATTCATGTATTCATTAAGGGTACGATCAATCGCTCAGCATCCAGCCCGGGAGGCAGTGGAGGGCACGAGATATCAAAGGACATTCGAAAACAAGCCTAGCATTATCCCTCCATTCGCGATGAGAAATAGGAATATGGCAGAGTCAGTTGGGATAGACAGTAAGCTTCCAGTTGCCACAGTTCCAAAGACAGCGGCACCATGGGATTTCAACTGCATACGTTGCGATCTTTCGCTAACAAAGTTAAATAAAAAGAATACCCCATCCGAGGTCATGCGACAAGAATTTTACGAACTCCAGAAGCAGCATGATTCTCATTCACATTATTACACAGACGGCACAAAAACGGAATCATTTGTTGGCTGCGCCATGATCGGCCCATCAGTAAGAAGTGTTCGCAGGCTAAATTCGTTCGCGACTGTTTTTACTGCTGAACTGCGTGGCCTTCTGCTTGCAATAGATCACATCATCCAAACACGTAACTCCCGGTCAGTTATATATACAGATTCGCTGAGTGCGTTACGGGCTCTGATGTCACCTGAAACCCCAAAGAACGCCCTCCTTGTTTTATTACAAAACAAAATAGTAGCAGCGACCAGGAAGGGTTGTAATCTTCTATTCTGCTGGGTGCCGAGCCATGTCGGAATCCCAGGGAATGAAGAGGTAGATCGTGCTGCAGGCACTTGCGGCACCCGTACTGTGGACATTAGTGGTATACCATTCAGAGATTACTGTGCCCTTGTCAAATATCATATTAAAGCTCAGTGGCAAACCGAATGGAGCCTACAAGTGTCAAACAAATTACACATGATTAAGCCCTTTCTTAGTGAATGGGAGAGTGCTAGGCACAGAGACAGGTTTTATGAGGTGGTCCTCTGTCGTCTACGCATTGGGCACACGCGGCTGACGCATGGACACCTTTTGCGTGGGGAGGACCCTCCTGAATGTGAACATTGCCAGGAACCTTTGAGTGTCTCGCATATCCTTCTCGAATGCCCTGCGTATGATGATAAACGCCGTCATCACTTCTCCCAGCTCTACAGGGAGCATGTCCCTTTACACCTATGTGTGTTGCTTGGAAATGAGCCACTACTCCCAGCCACCCAGGTTTTTAATTTTTTAAAAAGTATTGATCTTTTACATAGATTGTAGCATTATTTATAATATGAGGTCCTAGTCTTATTGTATACATTTTATACCAGCTACTAAAGCTCTTTCTCCTTCAAAACCCTCTTCTGTAATAGTACAATTTCTTGGCGCATCATAGCCTTAGTTGCTTTTGCGCCACAAAACCCCAATCTACTACTACTACTACCAGTCTTCTGTTCACAACCCACAACACTGCCATCACGATGTTGCTGCTATGTTGCTGACACGCACGAATACAGAACCACGTTGAACGCCGGTTGCACTCGGCATCGGAAAACAGAACCGAACTCAGCACGGAAAACACCCAGGCAGCCGGCAGCAAAACCTGCCTGTCTCGGACGCAGTTCCTGCGATTTCCATAACGTCGAAAACGTCGACACATTTCCGCGTGGTTTCGCTACTGTGACTTCGCGTGAGTCCGGCTCCGCAATCCGGAGACGCGGGAGACGCCCATTTTACCCAGTGTAAGTGGCGCTGCTGGCACTGCTCCAAAACTTCGCTGTTTCTAGCGGCTTCGTTTGCTCGTTTGATAAAATTAGTGATAAAAACGTCGATGCAACCGAAATGTTCTGCACGTTTGGACTAGAAGACGGAATTACAGGCGGCCTTCGCTGCCGCTGAAGCTTAATCAACTCAACAGCATTTATTAAACAACGTGCGCAACCTGCTCGAAAAACAAAACCGAAAGAAGATGAGTCGGAGGGCGAAAGCTTTCTCCCGTCTGCCTGGAGAAGGAGAAAAACGTTTCGTTCCTCCCTTTTTCTCGTGTCCGCTTGGGGGCGCGTCAGTAGAAGGGAGGAAGACCCGCCGTTGCTACTTTTTTCCTCCATTTTTTCTTAGAGTGTAGACTATATATTAGTATAAAGACTGGGTACTATTATACAAAATTTTCACTGTTGCTTATGGGGATCCTGGTGATAATTATTGATTCACATAGTCGCTTCAACTGAAAAATTTCTAAAAACTTAAGCCGTAGTCAATGCTCTACTTGATAAAATGATTAAAACGTCACAATATAAAGAATTAATAAAAATGAAGCTTTCGAAGGTGGAAGTATTGCCGAAAAAAATAGGAAGGCAAAAGCGGGCTTTGTATTCTGCGGTCCCTCTTTCGTTTTCATAAATTCATGAAGAGTTACTTCTTCCTTACCTACAGTGGAAACCTAGTCGTAGTTTTATAACCTTGTGAGTATCGATCATTTGATTATTGGAAATACATTTAGGATATTTTGTAAAAACTAATTGAACTGTCGTTTAATTTCTGCCCCTTGATGAGTGCGAAATATCACGTGTAACTATTTTAATTGTTTCTGCTTGCAATCACTATATGGTAGCTTGACAAAATATAATATAAACGAACACTCGTCGATTGGAATCAAAAAGGGTCGGGTAGGAGAGTTTTAGCTTTCAGTCAATTTGCTTAAACTTTAACCAGGCAAACCTCACCGACGTTGGCCCTGACATCCTCATAACTTTTACAGTTTGTATTAAATTATAATGTTTGGCTCTATGCAGATGGAGCGCATTCGGGAGTAGCGAGCTCATGCTGACAGATTAAGGTACAGCATGCGATCTGATCAATGCATTTTACATTATTTTGCGAAGGCATCTATCACGCAAAGCCGGCACAGTTCAGGCGAAGAATTCTGGCTATTTTTCTTTGTGGCCGGTCTCATTACAGGATGATACTACTTCAAAGGACCAAGCCATTTGAGATTTTAAAAATCGTTACTTCTACGCCGCGCGTAGAGTGCGCCCTTCGATCTGGTTGTAATGCGCCTTTAGCCATCGATAGTGGGAAACGTCCACGTGGAAGCGACAGAAAATCGATGGAGAGTTCAAGGCGTTGAAATCTTTATTTCTCAACGCCCTTTACTGTGCCCCTCGGTAACATTAATAGAAGCGGGTGAAACTGAATAATTCAGCGAGTTATCGTGCTGCCTGTAGTGCTAGAACAGAACATGAGGGGAAGGCAAGCTGCCACATATTGTAAACATGCAGTATATTGTCGCGTAGGCGAAGGAGACTTGTGGCGGTGATAGAACCCAAGAAGGGTTTAATTAGCAGACTGCAAAAGCAGGATCGAAAACAGGCGGCGGGCCGGTCCGGTTTGATCCGCTCCCAGTTCTTCGAAATTGTGTATGGGCCCGTGTCAGCGCCAGACGCGAGCCCCGTACAGGACCGAAATCACCGAGGCGCGCTCTCCTGCGCGCCTCGGTGACTGCGCCATTTGGTAACTACGGCATTATCCCCCTTCTAAAGAAAGCATTGACCGATGCTTGAAAATAAAGCTACTCGAGAGTAGACGTGCAAATGTCTTCTTTCAACGTCTATCTGGCATCGCATGGTTTGTGGCGGACGACATGAACCACTTCTGTGTGCAAATGGCGTCGTCGTGATGGCGAGTTTTCATGGGGCATGCCCTTGTAGCAAAATTCTCCAAGACGGCGGACGATGTTGGACGGGTCGAAGTAGCGGCAGAGAAGTTTCTTGCTACGACCTCGTTGGCGAATGGGGATCCATTCTCAAACATGATCACCAGGTTGGTACTGTGCGTCGTTTCGTCGAAGGTTGTAGCGTCGGGCATCACGTTGTTGCTGGCCTTGCATTCGGATCTGCGCTAATTGACGGGCCTCGTCTGCGTGTTGGTGGAACGGATCCACGTCGTCGGTATGGACGTCGTCTTCAACGAATGGTAACATGGCACCTAGTGTACTTGTTGCCGCTCTTCCATGTACGAGACTGAATGGTGTCATTTCTGTCGTCTCTTGCGTTGCCGTGTTGTACGCGAAAGTTGCATGAAGGTAAAATGTCGTCCCACCTTGTATGTTCGACGTCCACGTACATTGGCAGCAGGTCTGCGAGAGTCCTCTTAAGGCGCTCAGTCAAGCCATTTGTTTGGGGATGGTAGGTAGTTATCCGGCGGTGGGCGGTTTGGCTGAAGTGCACAATAGCTTGAATGAGCCCAGCCGTGAAGGCTGTTCCTCGCTCTGCGATGACGGCCTCGGGAGCACCATGTCGCAGGAGGATCACATGCACGAAGAATCGAGCTACCACCATAAAGGTGCCGTTAGGAAGGGCCTGCGTTCCGGCGAAGCGGGTGAGGCAGTCGGTAGCCACAATAATCCATTTGCTACCGGAAGCAGACGTAGTGGAAGGACCGAGCAAATCCATTCCTACTTGTTTGAAGGGCTGCATGGGTGGCTTTATGGGCTTCAACGGTCCTGCAGGTCGTGTAGGCGACGCTTTTCGGCGTTGGCATTCTCGGCAAGTTGGCACGTAGTGTGTGACGTTCGTGGCGTGGCGTGACCAGCAGTAGTGCTCATGGACCCTTCCGAGGGTGCGCGTAAGTCCCAGATGTTCCGATGTTGCCTCGTCGTGCGCCGCTTGGAGAATTTCGTCGCGGAGGGTTGAGGAGATCACGAATAAGATACTGTGCCTTGTTAGGGGTGAGATTTTTTCTTTACAAAGCATGGTGTTTCGCAAATGAAACGTGGATCTGCCGCGCTTGATAACTGGTGGAACTGTTGTGGTTTTGCTTTTAAGGTAGTAATAAGGTTGTTTAGATCTGGATCAGCTCGTTCTTGCTGAGCGAGGGACGTGCACTAACCGCACTTAGGAAATCGTCTTCCTCGTCCGTGATTTCTGGCGGTGGGTCGACAGGTGCACGCGAAAGGGAGCCTGCGTCAGTGCTTCCGTCCCGACTTGTGTATGATCATGAAGTCAAATCCTGCAGCCTCAAGCTCCAGCATGCGAGGCGTCCTGAGGGTCCTTGCTGGCGGCCAACACGAAGAGTGGTGATCAGTGATTATCTTGAAAGGCTTGCCAATAGGTAGGGGCGAAATTCGGAAATCACCCATACGATAGCGTGGCATTCTTTCTGTCGTGGAGTAGTGTTCTGGCCTTGGACAAAGAACGGCTGGCGTAGGCGATAACTTTCTCAAGTCCACTGTGGTGTTGAGCAAGAACGGCGCCGAGGCGTACATAGCTGGCGTCGGTATGAACTGCTGCTTCGGCACTCTCGTCGTAGTGGGCCAGTAACGGGGGCGACTATCGGCGCTGCTGAAGCTTCTGCTCTTGCTTCAGACAAGCGGGACGTCATCGTGCGTCTAGCGCATGAGGGGCTCGGCAAGTTAAGAAAAGCCCTTCACAAAACGTCGGTAAAAGCGCAAATGTGTAGAAACCTACAAACAGCTCTTTTGTCGGCTGGCTGTTGGAGGCGCGCAACAGCATCTGTTTGCTGGGGATGAGGATGAACTCGATTCCACTAATGATGTGTCCGAGAAATTTTAGTTTTTCGTAAGCGAAGCGGCACTTCTCCGTCTTAAGCGTTAGTCCTGAAGACTTAATTGCTTCGAGTACCATTTCCAGTCCCAGTAAGTGCTCATCGAAGTGCGTGGAGAACACGACAAATCGTCGAGATATACGAGGCAGGTCTGCCATTTGAGCTCTGCCAACACAGTGTCCATAACTTCTGAAACGTTGCTGGCGCTGAGCAGAGGCCGAAGAGCAGGACCTTAAACTCATACAGTCCGTCGGGGGTTATTAAAAACTGTCTTCTCCTGATCCCTCTCGTCGACCTCGATCTGCCAGTATCCCGTCTTGAGGTCCATCGAAGAGGAGTACTTGGCGCGGCTAAGCCGTTCTAGTATTTTGTTGATTCGGGGCAGAGCACACACGTCTTTCTTGGTGATTTTGTTTAGCCGGCGATAGTCAACGCAGAAGATCAGGTGCCATCTTTTTGCTCCATAAGAACGACAGGTGATGCCCAAGGGCTTTTCGAGGATTAAAAAATGTCGTCGGAGAGCATCTCTTTAATTTGATGTGACATTGCGTCGCACTCCTTGAATGAAACCCGATAACGAGATTGTCGGAGGGGGCGTGCATTCTCGTGTGTTATGGTTTGATGTTTCGCAATCGGGGTTTGCCGAAATTTCGAAGACGATGAGAAGAAGTCGTTGTAGCGTTGAAGCAGGTGTTGTAGTCGTTTTTGTTTTCACCGGGACAGTGCAGGGCTCACATCGAATGCTGGAGCCTCCTTTTCCTTCTCGGAAATTGTCGAAAGTGTATCGGAGAGGGCCAGAGCATTACTGACCTCGGCGGTGTCCTCTAAGGAAGCGAGTGAGGTTCCCCGGCTGAGGTGTTGGTATTCCGAAGTGAAGTTTGTTAGCAAGGCATTCGCTTGACCTTGTTCAAGGCGAACGGCTCCCCTCACAACCGAGATTTCTCATTGAAGCAGCAGAGATCTATGGCTTTCAACGAATCCTTCGTAAGCAGTGGATACGGCAACTGGGACAGAGACAAGGACACGGGCTGGTAACGTAACCAGCCCGTGTCCTTTTGTAACTCAACCCGTGTCCGAAGGCGGCAGTGTACGTCATAGCCTGGGGTCGTTGTGCGTCTGGTGAAATATCTATTGAGCTCAACGCCTGCTGCAGGTATTCTCATATGACCTCGGACAAAGATGAGACTTGAGGTTACTGTGTCGTTGGGAATAACGTCCGCAGCTCTTCGTGCATAATGATTCGAACGGTGTCCCGCAACGTCTGGGCGCCAACTTTACGGGGTTCGGCGTAGGGGGCAGAAATCGCTGGCACCGGTCCATCGTACTGCCTCGTTCGCATGTCAAGGGTCTGTTCGATGGTTGCGGCCTTGACGATGGACCCTGCAATAGTCTTTGGAGCGTTGCTTACTAGTCCGGCGAAGAGCAGCTCTTTTCTCTCCCCACACAAGCATCCGGAGCTTTTTGTCTTCGGCCATGTCGGAGTCGGCGTGCCGGAACAAGCGCTTCATTTCTTCAACAAAGACCACCAATGTCTCGTTGGGGTGCTGAAGGCGTGTTTGGAGTAGCAGCTCGGCTCGGTCTTTCCGTAGGACCGTGAAAAATGCTTGTAGAAAGCAAGCTGTGAATGCTTCCCACGTTATGAGTAGGCGTTCCTGGTTCTCAAACCACGTCCTTGCCGAGTCTTCCAGCGCAAAAAAAACATGATTTTGCTTTTGTTCAGCACGCCACCTTGTTATAGGCGGCGACCCGCTAGAACTGTGCCAGCCAGTCGTGGGCATCTCCTTCCGGAAACCCGTGAAAGAAGGGGGTCCCGTTGTCGCGAAAACATAAGCGGCGATAATAGTGTACGTTCTTCCCGGTTGTTGGGCATTGCTGTTTTTCTGAGTCCTCTTAACATAACGAAATTCGCACGCCGGGGACAGACCTTGGAGGCGGCAGCTTCTGCAGTGCACAGGAGTGGCGTCAATGGTGCTTGGTAGGCGAGGACTGTTTTCTCGGCTGCTAAGAGGCGTCCGGGGCATACGCTACCCCGCACCTCGACCAGATGTCACGTAGGCGAAGGAGACGTTGGCGTTGATAGGATCCAAGAAGAGTTTAATCAGCAGACTGCAAAGCAGGACCAGAAACAGGCGGCGGGCCTGTTCGGGTCGATCTGCTCGCAGTTCTTCGAAATTGTGTGTGGGCACGAGTAAGCGCCAGGCGCGAGCCCCGTTCAGAACCGAAATCACCGAGGCGCGCTGTCATGCGCGAGCAATCAAAGCCTTTGGTAACTGCGGCAATGTGATATGAACAACCGTTCCTAAACGGTAATAGCAAAACAACAACATAACTGCAGTGAATTAAACAATAATATAGCTAAAATAACATGAGACTTCGTCAGGAGCCTTCCAATGGAAAAAGGAGTTTGATAACTTCTCAAGTTGATGACAGCACGTCTAAAGCGCCGCAGTTTTCTTATATACTTTTCCTTTGTTGGTACTTCAGTCCGGCGAAACAACAAATACCCAATAAAATAAACATTTTATAAACATCCAACTTTCTTGATGATTGCCTGAGTTACGTGCGCCTTTGTATTAGATCTTCAGATGGTCATGAATTACCAGAAACGCTTTTATGTTGCTGTCCTAACATGTTTGCCTTACTACAAATAGTGTGATTATTTAATCATTTCATGAAGTATCAATTTACAATGAATTATAGACTCTCCGATTATCTTTATTTCATTACCAAAACTTATTACAAAAGAAATACAAAATTTAGGTTGCTTTTGGCCTAATATTTTTGCTAAGAACTACAGACAATAAAAAATAAATGCCCTTTTGGCAGAACTATTTCTCTTCATGTATGCACACAGCAAAACAGTAAGTAAACAGCGCTAAAAATAAGTTGCCCTTTTACCTCAAGGGCAAAAGTTGTTAAAGCAAAAAGTGAAATCTTAGTACTTATTTGAACCAGCCTAACTCCAAATATGTTCAAGTAAAAAATAAAGCAATTTTGGTGGCTTACAAAATTTGCATTAGTCTGCCGAGGCAGACATTAAATAACGCAGAATCGGCCCGCTATGTTTTTACACAATTTCTCTGCACTTTTCCTTTATCTGCATGCGACGCCCTGTTGCGAGCAATTTGTTTGCTTAGAATAGAGGGTGACAGTCTTTGGCAGGAGTGGATAATTATATGGCACTTTAAACAATACAAATGCATCTCCGCTCAAAATATTTTGCTCTTATAGTTCGAGGACTTTCGGATGCAAATTCGCCGAATCGATTGCTGTAATTTTTAATTAAAACACATAAAACAGCAACGCCGAATTTCTTACTCTTTTGTGAATCCCAAACAAGCAGTCATTGTAATGTTTTTGGTTTCACTTCTATGGTTGCAAATGTTTCGGCAACGCTTGTTTGCGATGGAAAAAAAATAAAGGTCAGTGCCAGTAAGAGCGAAATCGATATTGACTCATTTCAAACGTCAACAAAATACTATGTGCTGACAATAAAATTGTAAGCGACGAAAGTCTGCGCGCTGCCGAAGTCATTAGGGAATAATGATTGCCGTTCACTTAGCGTAGTGCGGACCAAAAAGGAAAAAGTTAACATTTGAAAAAGACTACCACATTTATTACTTTACCGAACCTCCGGTTATCCTAATTAATCTCCTATGCTTGAAGCCTTGCTGTAAAAGTTAATATAATAGTGTTTGAAATATAATACAACTTCGTACAATGAACAGAAAACATGGTATTATTTATCGCGTAATAACGTTGTTTTTTGAGTTACGAAAGGGTCACAAGGCAAGTGAGTTGGTTCAATAATAGCCTCAAGAATATAGGAGAGTATAGTTAAAGTTATACTTTAATTATAAAACCAGAGACGGAGCAGAATAAGGGGACACAAACGCGACATCCAGTTTGTCACCCCTAGTGTGTGTGTCCTTTTTGTTTTGTAAGCGACAGCTTTTAATCACTTCGAGTCACAAGAAAAGTCGGCGTCAGCGTCGGTGTCGACATCGGTGGGACGGGAAAATCCTCATTGGTCAATACGTAATTCATTTGCCCTAAAGAAAAAAAGAAATGGAAAAAATTTGGGCGGTGCGAACCCACATCCCTTCGGTTGCGAGCCAGACACGCTACCGACCAGGCCACGCAGAAATGCTTGCACGGTTTGGAAACGAGCGGATGTTTATATTTAGCTATCGCGTTCCACTCTTAAAAGCGAAGTTTAAGCGTTCTCCTGTAATTCTGTCCTGCGTTTGGGTGTATTCCCTATACAATAATTAGCGTTTATATTAGAGCGATTAAAAAAAAGCGTTAATCGATGCCTACACCGCATAAACGCAACTCCACACAAGTAATAAGTGAAGAAGTTGGTAAAGTATGCACAGGGTCCACATTAAAACAAGGGAAAGTGAAGCAGTGCAAACTTTAAAAAAGTATTTCTCTGGCTTGACTCAATGGGAAGCTACTTAAATTGTTACTATGGCCAATGTCCACGTTAACATCACTTGTGTAGTTCCTACTAAAGAAAATACAAATAGCGTTATAAGAAACAACAGATCGCTTGACTCTTTCATTTCTCTTTGCTGGTAGTGGTTTTACTAACTATTATTTTATGTGAATTTAGGGGAGATACTTTGGCACATTTCGGGTCTTGAAGACCGAAGCTAAAAGAACATTATCTTTCTGCACATTTCCAAAAAAGAAATAATGCACGTCAAGTTTTTTTTTTCGGTCGGTTTGTAATCTAAAAAGACCGTCAGTATTTGTAGAAACTCTACAAATACTGACGTTTAAATATAAAACCGAGGCAAAAGTTTCTATAAAGAATGCCGGATGACTTTTTTATATGTGATAACGCACATAAATTATAAATGCCTACGCCAGGCACCCGTTATAATATTTTCAATATTTTTTAAGTACCGTTTATTTATTTATGAGTAGTCTGAGATAGCTTCTCGCAAAGAGCACGACGCGCGAGACTTACTTAAGTAACAACTGGATATTTTCTTTGTTCAATACAGCCATTATGAAAGCGAAACTGAAAATCGAATTCTCGCAAGATTTCCGTTCATTAAACTTCGTTTTAAGCATTGCTGCACGCGGCGTTGACATCCGCAATACCTTGCAAAATTGGCTTGCCGAATACCTACGGACCGTCCTGTGAGAGGCAGTTGATGTGATCGCTTTCTCTAAGTGTCACTTCGTCCGACTTATTTTCGTTAGGCGCGGTTCCGAGCGTGATAACTCTTGCAGACTCGAGTGTAGATGTTAGATAAGGAACACATAGGCCCACAGCGAGTTGAATGACGAGCAGTACAAAATGTACACAGCAGTGACAAAACTTATACCGAACATGCCAACTTGGTCTTATCTCACGAAAGCACGGTTGTACAGTCATTGCCAAATCAGCCACTTCGTGCCTTAAAGTACAATGGAACAGCCGAAACAAAGACGGCCACTCCTTAAAGCGACAATTGTGTCTGAATGTGGGACACCGAAACAGTCTTGTCAAGCGGGCCACCTACGCTTACTGCCATCCCCATACTCAATGATCCGTCCAGGCAACTACCTAAATCGTCAGTTTTTAGATGGCTCATTCAGTAGGGCCTGGGCGTTACATTTTTTCCCGAAGCTTCACAAGTAAAACGCCCTCAGCTAAACAAGCTCCCCGGAACCGATCAGTCATTCAGTAACTTGAGCGAGCGTCCTTTCCTGGCTCGGTTTATTCCATTGAGCGCTTTGCCACAGAACCGCTATTTTGGGCTTCCGCCAGCACAGTGCTTACGTTATGCTATAAAACACAGCTCTCTTCTTTTTTTTTTTTTCGTATTCTTTTTTGTGACTACCGTTTATGTCTTTCCATAACATCAATGTGGAGCGAGAAGAAGCGGTTATGTTATATGCTGCACATTATCGTGTTACGAAAGCGCATACAGTCAATGAAGTGCGGGTGTTGAAATGTAGTATCGCACCGTTTCGTTTTGAATGCTCCGTAGACTTTACGGGTCGCCATATGATCTCCCCAAGAAAATGTAAAGGCTGATACATGTCGAATATAATCTGAAAATAAATGCCCTGTCTAATACGCCATATTCCTGAAACAATTAAATGAGCAGACATTACGCAGAAAACTGGTTATACATCAACTCCGAAGCCCGACCTTTTTATTATCAGATTTTGCTGAATTTCGAACATTCAGACAACTAACGAATTTCATCTGCGAGAAATTTAGTTTTCGTTACTCAATTTTAGAAAACGTTTTACATAAGATAGAAAAAAATGAGAAATGTCCACCTCGAAATAAAGAGGAATAGAGTGCCACTATATATGTAATTAGCATTAAGGTTACCGCCAAAACCGTTGTTATCAGTTTTATTGCATTGTGCTTTTTGGACATCAAACTCTTCCATGGCAGCATTTCTTCCTTATCGGGTCACACCATTTTCAAACCCAACTCGTAAATGGCCGAGACGTTTGGCGTAAAATCTTTGGAGCACGAACATTATGGTCAGTATATGTGCGTTATCTACACTATACACTATCTGTATGCAGTTTTCTTTTCTTTTTTTTAATGTTGATACGACAAAGGCAGCATCGTTTCTTTTTATATGGCTGCAAGTGCTTTTATCACGGATCCATATTTTGAAAGCCAGACAGCTGGAGTGGCGATGCTTGGTCGTGAACGGGGTTAAGTTCTCGAGATATGTAACAGCTTTGAACCGCGTGAGCATGACTATATTTCCTCGACATCGCTCCCAATCACCCGTTACGTAACAAATAGTCGATTGGAGCATCAAATAATGATATAAAACTTCTAGGTACAGGTCGCCGTCGCGGAGGAAAACATATGCGTGTACATCCGACACTTAAAAAAAATAGTTATGCCAAAAATGTTATTCCAAAAATAGGGCACCAAATCAACGAAAGTCCGCTACGCAACCCGTAAAAAAAGATTTCTTTCTTTGTACGACATGTATAAAAGAGATAGAGAATGACGTTGTATGTACGCTCTCCAGCAATATGATAGAGACGCTCGAAGTGCGTGGCGGCTTTCCGCGGCTGAAAGAGATACTGCTCACGCCTTGGGCAATTCTCTCTTTTCAATGGAAGGTAAGCCCCTTGCCCGAGCGTGCAAGTTCAACCTGCGTACCCTATCAAATTCAATCTTCTCACAACAAGCAACACCGCGTGTTTTCACTAGGAATTTTAAATTGATTAATATCTTATAGCGGACGCAAGAATACAAATTCCGGGCTGGTTACGTCTTGCTCAGAAAAAAAAAAATAACCTTGCTTGGTTTAGCAGCCATTCCTTTCTTCAACAATCCGGTTTTGATATTTATATTGGCTCTCAGAATAAACATAACACCAGAACTCCTCTTTACTGAATTAAAAAAAATTACAAAAGCAATTGAAATTACCTTTATTTACGTGACGTTCATCTAAGTAAGTAATGCGTAAAACTAATTCATAATTATAATCAGCAAAAAAAAAATAGTGAGCGTTTATTTGTTCTCATGAATTCTTTCTACGACGTGTGGAATGTTATCTTCGTTCAATACTCAATTGCTTGAAAGCTGGTTCTTAGTTATTTCTCTGTAGTAATGCTGCGACCGCAAACTTAACTAGGAGGAACACAAATTCTTACTGAATGCAGTAAACCTTACGCTTCCCTTTTCGCCTCTCGCCGAAATAATTAAAATCTGCGTTGATCGTTTTATAAACCCGGATTAATCATACGCCAAGAAAGTATCTCTATAATTATCTGCCGATGGTTCAATTCCATTCTAAGCCTTAGTCCGTAATCACACGCTTATAGCCTGGTGTGATACTATAATTAGTACAAGTAGACAAAGTTGATAGTCTAATATCCAACAAGTTGCACTCGTTTTGTTCTTCGTGGAACGCTGCTAATTATTCACTGCGATCAATGGAGAGAGCGCAACAAATAAAGACCTCCTGTCCACACAGAAAAGGAATGCCTGAACTCAAACATATTACCTTAAACAGAGGACTGCGGTTGTAAATTACCGCTCCCAATTTGCAGACGTGCTATCGGGTTCGAATGAAACGCGAAAAGTTAGAGAATTTTCAGCGCAACACCGGCGCAACGTGGTATCTTCGATTGTGCTCGGCTAGGTTCAAACACATCGGAGTAGGACGCACACCCTCGAAGCGCCCTACTATCCACCCCGCAGTTTTTCAGTTTTCCAGAGGCCTCCAGGGGGCGCAGTGTTTGTCGACGGCAAGCGCTCCAGTGTTCGCATTCCAATCGAACATGATAGTACATTGCGTCTTGCACTTCTTCTGGTGTAGGAGGAGGAGGGGGGGGAGGTCTAAAATGAACAGTAGGTGTTCCTATGAACTACAGGTCATCAAAAGCGATTTTATAAAATCATAAATTCATAATTAAGTTTCATTCTTTGTAATGATTCCGACATAAGTAAGATGACTGGAGGGGCACGCGTAGATATTGTTTAGATAGAAGGTAAGTTTCGTAGTTCAGTCTGGAGACTCGAGTTGTCTGTTCTACAACGCTAGTGTTATACGGGTCTGGAGGACGGTAAAGTACAGTACTGCAATACCACACAGTATACATGAATGAAATCTTTCACGAAATTATTTCAACTCAATATGCATCGAAAGAAGTATACGTCAGTTAGAACGAAGTAATGAACTGTTGTTTCATTCATAGCGCTTAGGTAATTGTAGAAAGCAGTTCGAAGGTTATATTAGTTCATGCCGTGATCAACAAAGTAGTCCGGCCGATCGATGGTATGTCAACATTGGTAGATCGGGAAGCTGGCACCACAATAAATGCCAACTTTTTTCTCCTAGTGGCAAGGTATATTGCTTCTTTGATTTGTCGCACTAGTAAAGTGCAAAATATATGAATAAAACAAAGTGTGGTTACGTGCCAATGCAAATATCTAACTTCCGCATGTCGCAATGCAGGACCCAGAAATTCCAAGTTTTGTCCCCGCCCCTGCCTTTTTCGATCTACATGAGTATCGTACCGGCAATCGTTCGTGTACCAATAGTGTGTAATAATTGAGAAGGAGCGTGTTGGCGACTAGATATGAATACTGAAAGAAGTCCTGCTTCCGTCCACGTCCTTGATGTTTTCTTCTTTGAAGTATTCGTACCAACAGTGTGAGATGCACGCTTAAAATTCTCGACTAGCAGTCGTACTGCGCTGCCTAAATTTTTCGTGTACTGCGCAAACAATGTGCAATCCCTCAAAAGCTCCTCAGAGGTTACGCTGTCTAAACACGAGCGTAGTATTTGCTTTATCTTGCCTTTTCGCCTGAGCGCTCCACACTTGCAAATTTTGCTATTCCCGGTTTTCCACGATCAGGCACACATTCCTTGGATTTTGAAGCGTGTTTACTTTCCATGCTCAACATGCATGTGCATCATAAACAGGAATATAGGTCGTTCTCAATTTTTTTTACCTAGAAAAACAAATGTACTGGCTCAAAATATTTTTTTTCACTTTTGCTGAACACGTACGTACGTGTTCAGCAAAAGTGAAAAAAATATTTTAATCAGAAATTAGCAGCACTGCTGCTAATTTCTGATTAAAATATATTCGAACAAAACAAAGAAAATGAGACATAGCTGAACAGTACACACATCAAAATCAGAGGTAACCAAGGAAAGTTGGCTAATACTGCCGTGCACTTTAATAATTTTCCATTGCGTTTCTGGAATTACAGGCTTGCCTCACAGATGTTGTTCAAGTTTTTGTTTTATTTATTTATTAAACACATATTTAACATAATTTTTTGCTGTTATTTTGAAGGCGTGACAAGCTCCATATCGGTTTAACCAGTGAAAAATATAAATACATTGGAGGATATTTTTTTTATTTCTGGGAGAACTGCTTTTTATGAATGCGCTTTTGTGATCTCCTATTTTCTTTTACGTCTCAAAACATAAATTGCTAGAAAAAACAAGCGAGCTTTATAACCAAATATGTTGCATTCTGGCAATTGAAAATGTTGTATTCGGACTTAATTCTTTCTTTATAAAGCATCAAAATGTCGCTATCTGACCTCGAATAAACGCGGACTGGTTAATGTACTGAGCTTAAATTTAAAAATGAAGGAGGACATATATTTAATTTTTTGTTTATTTTATGGCGGAGCTAATGATGAAGATAAAATACCACACCTCTGTAACGTTCCAAATTCAAATATTAATTGTTATTAGCTTTGTCTAAGTGTGCTTGAAATTCGAAGACGGTGTTTTGCTGAACGGCCTTAAAACAAAAGTAACAAAAGCAAGAGTTCGTATTCTCATACTCTAACGATAAAACATTGCTTAGCCGTGTTGGTTCAGCCATCCAAAAATACGAAAAGGACATTAATTTTCAAAACGTAAGAAAGTCAGAATTATCATGACAGTGTGATTTTTGTTATCTATTTAAACTTAAGGAATGTGGCCTCCAAAGAGGCTAATGTCTACTGAACTTGACGTCCAAAGAAATTTCCTTCAGCTCTACCCCGGGATACAAAGAAGCGTGGTAAGACGCGGACACCCGCAGCCCTGTATAAATGATACGAAGTTTTGCGCGAGTACAGGACTAATTAATCATGCGCTCTCATAGTGTCGGTGACAGCCAGCTACTGCATGGTTGGCCAACATCGCGGGACCGCAAAGAAGAGCCAAATTCAATAGATAACTACTATCTATTCACAATCTTTATATGCCGCATGACTTAGGGTAATTAATACTACGTCTTCAACAATAATCGTTTTGCGAAACTGCCGCAACCAAACAATATACAATATTTTTTGCCCCTCTACAGTTCAATGTGCAGAAACGTTCTGCAGACTAAGATTCACCTTATGGCGTAAATTGCGTTGTCTATGGCGATATACATTTCTTGTTCTTTGAATATCAATCAAATCTTGAGATAAAATTATTCCACCCGAGACCGGTGGTTGTTGCACCCGTTGGATATCTCGATTAGAAATGCTGCGCAATTGAATCAACATGATCTTTAAAGTTCCTCTTGCTTTTCTACCACGAGGGCATCTGGATTTGTTTTTATAAGGGAGGACTAAGCTTTGTTGAGAAATATGTTGGTAGTTTGGAGGTAACCACCTGGGTGTTTACCGCCAAAACGTTTGGTGGTGAACACCCAGGTTTTTTCAGAAGTTGTTATATAGTATGAGCCTATTCGCTCGAACTGACGACATTCTTGGGGCGTCTGCGTCGCACTACGTGAATGCACCTTTCTTAGTACACTATTGCAGTGTTTCTCAACCATTGGTGTTTCGCGGACCTTATCTGGATTGGCAGAAATGATGGAGGATCCCGTTCGTGGTGAGAGAAAGGGAAATGTGTAGGTTGATTGTAATAAGGATTTCATAAATGTATATTACTAAGGGCTGTATGAAGTATACTTATCTCATTGACTTACGAGAAAAGTCACCCAGAAATTAAAACGTCTCTTCTCAATCTAAAAAAAACGTGTTTTTTTTCTGTTTCTGTATATCTCTATTTCTTTCTGTCTGTGTTTTGTGCCTATGGTTCTAGCTGACCATTTTCTTTTGCGTTTAACGCTTATTGCCGGGCCTGACTTATGAGGCAGGCCTTCGCGAATCTCCATTTGAGTACCACTGCAACATGACTGACACTTTGTATTTATAATGTATTACACGCTTTTTTTCACGTGGTAAATTTAATTAGGTCGAGCTGGAAACTGATGTAAGAGTAGTAAAATGTCAGAACTGAGCGAGAGAAGAATGTCTTCTTAGTCCGGTGTTATAAAAAATTATTATATTAAAGGAAAGCTGAGAGGTACTTGACAAAAACAAGCAAGACCAAAGTTCGGGGACACGGCGGTTTAGTACCAGATTTTAGAGACCCATGGCGTATCGACCTTCAAGCATTTTCGAAGCGTAACTTGGCGCGTCGATCAAAATCTCGCTCTCCTTTCCTGTCCTTCCCCTTACCGTCCTGCCACGGTCAGCCGGTGCCCAGTCCTTCTTGCGCCATCCGTCTGCTTTTGCGGCCGTGTGCTGCGCCATATGCGAAAATCGTTGGAGTGATAAAAAAAGAAGAAAAAGAAGTCCGCTCATCGCGGACAAATGGGGCTACATCGTAAAACAAAACAAAAAATGGAAAGAGGACGCAAACAGATCAAAACTTCGGTGAAACGAGATTCATTCTAGAGGCCTCTTTCACAGTTGTGTCTAACCATGGTAGAAAGGTAATAAAAAAGAACGTTCAAAATCAATCACTGAGGGTATTCAGTCATAAGGCTACGGTTTTGTGCGCTCTCGGCATGGCACTGTTGATTGTTCACTTCTAACCTTTCATCATCCATCATCGTCACTCCCCAAGCTGACTTTTCTGCGTTTCTACCCTATGCTTTCGAGTAAAAACATATATGAATATTGAGTGGCGAAATGGATTCAGCGCAGCCGAGCAGGCTGACAAGTAAGCATACAAAATTAAATTATGAGACTTAGAACCAAGGTAGCTTAATATTTGATAGTTCATGGTTCTATTGTCCTGTTTTATTCTTTTGTTATTATCCTTCAAGGTTCTTGTTCGTCTGATCATTGTTCAATTATATCAAATTCGGTTCTTTCCCCGAGCCCTTAAAATAATTCCTTGAATCGTTTACCGAGGCTCAGTACCCTATTGAAAATTTTTATTTGTATGAGAAATTTCTCATGTCCAATGAACACATATGAATTATACGAGATATACAAGAACATAGAAGAACCATATAAGAACCATATAAAAACCATATAAGAACTATATAAGAAACATAAGAACATACAAGCACCAAATAAGAAACTTGGAAAAGTTTCTTATATGTTTCTTATATGGTTCTTATATATCTATCTAGTTCTTATATAGTTTTTATATGGTTCTTATACGGTTCTTATGTGTTCTTATATATATTGTATGATTCATATGTGTTTATTGGACACGAGAAATTTCTCATACAAATGTCTTTTTTCACTAGGGTAGTAGGACAATAGAGCGTGAATTCATTCAGTGTGTCGGGTAATGCTATGCTCGCTGGTTTAATGAAAACTGAAGAGTCAAGTTGTTGGTTGTTAAGGTCGAATTTTGAGCCTAATTGTTCCGCAAATTATTTCGCAGTTCAATATCGGCGGAAAGAAAATAGTGGGGCAGTCTTCTTGATACCAGAGACAGGAAACTTTACATTTTTACAAGGCTGTCGAACCGAACTCAAACTCGAACCAAAAACCGGATGAAAACCGTTATTTTGACCAAACCGAAAAAGAAAAAGAACGAATTCTAAATCGAACATTTGGTAATGAACCCGAACCAAAATCAAACCGCATTCTTATATGTCGGTTTTCGGCTGACTGGGAAATGATTTGGCGAAACAAAAAGCGAGTCAGTTTTTCTAATCTTGACTTTAATTACTTCTGCTCATCAAATGCTAATAGCGCTGGGCATCCGTGCATGTTACGCGCACTGTTGTACTGCATGCCAGTGTTGGTCATTATTTTTAATACAGTATGAAAAGGATGTCGCTTCCTTTAAGACCTGGTAACGCGCCACAAGTTATTTTAATATAAAAAACATACCGCCCTTAAAATAAAAATATGATTTCAATCATCGTCAAGTCAAGACGGAAATGCTAAAATTGACTAATTTCAACATTGTTTATTGTTTATTTAGAAAAATAAAGTTACTATATTATTATTATTATTTTATTTCGCCGAACAGTTTTCTAGTAAGCCGGTTAGCGCTAAATAAGATAGTGATTTAGTTCCGGTTTGGCCAAGAACACCGGTTTTGACCCAGTTTTCGCTTCGGGTTTGGGCTCGGTTTGACACCCTGGCTTTTACAGTTCTTCGTTGTTAATAGAAGAGCACAAGGAAAATACAAGCATTATAAATAAAACAAATAGGGCCCTTAAAAGAACTAGACGATAAAGTGAATGTATTGCAAGACAATGCTATCTTTCCTGATATCTTGCTGTAACTGTATTACAAAACTGTCCTCCCCCCCCCCCTTCCTAAAAAAATCCATCTTTTCAGGATTTGGGTGATTTTCTGACTAGGTGTTCACAAAAGAATGTCCTTGTTAACAAGAACACTGTCCGTACAGTGACCTAAATAGTTATCAAGAATGTATTACTTGTCGGAAAATTTGCCTGCCCTATGAAACGGATTTGTATGGTAAACATTTCTACGAGTCAAAATCCAAATGCAATGTGCCGCGAGCAAGGCACAGATCAAAATTTCAAATTCAATTAGGTTGTTTATTTTTCTTTTCCACGTCTTTTTTTTTTTAAGTTTGCCCAGATCATAGCACACAAAAATATTTAAATAATTGTCTTGATCATACAGGCGAACTCGTAGTTCATCCAAGTTCATCCCACACAGTGTGTTGCAGATAAACTGGGCACATGCATTGCGTGATTGTGCAAGCGAATATTGGCTAGGATGTGAATAGATTTCCTATGATTTTCTAAAATTCGTTAAGCCTGCTTTGATTTTGTTGACCGGTTTTATCTACAACACACAAAATGTGTCCGTCTAATTCAAGACACATGCTGCGCCTCTTGAGTTTGTCAGTATGCTCAAAATAAGCTTAAAGCTTTAGCTGCGTTCCAGAAAGTCCCTCATGTTCGGGGTTGGCCTTTTCTCGGCCGCCTCGACCTCCAGCTTTTGCGCCGAGGGTACGCCCGGATATGCTCCGCATTAATCTTCCTTTTCAAGCCGATGCACTGCGTGTATCGCCTTCATCTGTACATATCCGTTTTATGACGACGACAGCAATGCATTTCCTTTGAGAGGCTTTTTTTTCTTCTTGATTCTCCTGACTGGAGTACTTTATCTGCGTTACGGAATCGCTTTTTTCTGCGATCTCTCTGTATGTTGTCCGTGAGCACGTACTGTCAAAATCAGGTAGTACAAAATTGTTTTTTTTTCGCTCAGAACAGTTTAACATGATTATCCTAGCTCACTCGATAGAAGATTGATCTAAATCATGGGATCGCAGGTCGAATGACGCCAGGCGCATTGTGGTAAATTACATTATGCCGATTAATTTCGGACCATGCGTGATTTCTATGACTTTGAGTCGTGTGTTGAGGTGGGCGTAACGGTGCAACCTGTCACTTTTTGATGGTGTAAGCCCTAGACCCTATTCAACATTACCCCGTGAGGTGGTGCTCTTTCCGTTTTAAGTCCCCGCAAACTTCCGGTTCAAGCCGAAATCAAACAATCCCCATCCTAACGGGGCCCCTGGGTCATTTTACTCCAAACGATCCAGCCTTAAAATCGACAATTGTGGATTCCTTTGTAAGAATCTGTATGTGTGGTTGGCGATATAAAAGAGTCTTCCTCAACATAGTTTTAACATATAAAGTTTTTCTTTCCTTGGCGGCGCCTTGAATATCGGGAAAAGTGGGTCCTAGGTACAAGTGTAGGCCATAGGGCTCACAAATAGGCCCTATTTACAAAGTCGCACCCGATGGTAATTTTTTTATATATTTGTAAAACAGGGCAATTAATTGGACACCGTTTAAGTTTGTCGTGACTTTTCAAGTGTTTTCTGCAGGAAAGCAGCCTTAAAAAGAGCTTAAAATGATTTTATGTTTCGGTATAAAATTTGTTTTAATCTTCTCTGAAATAATCGCCCAATATCGAAGATATCGGAAAATAGTCAATGTTCAGCGGGAAAAAAGTCGGAGGTGGTCGGTCTAAAAATATTTCCACTGATGTATGTAGTTTTAAACCCACGCATAAAAAAAAGTCTTTTTTTTTTAAATTGAGAAATTTCATCTTAAACATTCGGCCAGCGTACGCTTGCCACACATTTCGCCGAACGCCGTTTCATCGAATCGCTTTACGCCATTTAGTCAAATGTCGTGAAGGCTAAAGCAAAGCACAAGGATGGTGGAAACCCGAAGGTTTTATTCTGGAAGAGTGGCGCTTTTTGGATCGCCGACGTCGGCCAGGATCTAGTCACGAGCCCCCGGCGCAAGACATGCGGTTCTCGGCTCGTCAGTCTCACGCGCGGAGCGCGTGGCGGGTGTCCGAGTACACAACAAAGCCCACCATTTTAGAGATGTTAGGAAGTTAATCAATAGGCCTTGATTTTTTTTAAATCACCATAAAATATGGCTGTGTTGGTAAATTTTTCATCACAACTTTGGTCAAATGCGAGGAAAAAATAGCGAGGGCATGTGACTCACTAAAAGCCATGCTCAGGAAAACGCGCACTTAAGCAAACTAATTATATAAACTATACGAAGAGACGTTTCAGTACAGTAAACAATACATTACAAGGGCTACCTCTTATTCCTACATTGGCGCGTGGAAAAAGGAGAGTATTCTGCGGATACGACAACGATTTCCGGAAAGTGTGTAATTGACGGCTGACGGTGTGATACTCAAAGCAAGAACGTTTGCACACAGGAACTGTGGGTACGGCGCATACGCAGTAACATCTCTCAAAATTGCAAAAAATAATTATATGGCAATAGTTGTCAAAGTGTTTTAAGGTCCTTCGTACTTTTGAAATATATGCATGAATGCCCTCATAGGGCACTAGTCAAGCACAAGTAAATAAAATAAATTATATATATTATCTATAAATCTTATATTTACAGAACATTCAGAACCTTTTATATTTAACAAAGGCAAACATATTGTTGTACATAACAACTATGTATATTTTTTTCTACATTCATTTATTTAGAGTAATATTTTAAAATACAGCAAATCAAAGTTTGAATTTTGCAGAAACAATTTTTTCAGGAATGAATTTTTCTATGTCTTGCAAGGGACTCTGGCAGCACTAAAATTGCAATATTAAATAGTATATACAATGTTTGCCGGGCCGCTTTTCGGCAAGATGGTTGTTTGTGAGAGCTTTGCTGTACATTTGACATGCTTGTAATTTCTGAATGCGCTTAATTGCCCAGTACTGGTCCAGAAATAATAAGGTAATTAGCAAAATAATTTGGTTGTTCACTTCAAATTAGTGTCCTTCGTGAGTCCTTCATAGCATTGTCATAAAAGAAAGAGAGATGTAAAGACTCGAGCTTTGCGTATATACCTATTGTGTCTATGTGCAGGACGCTCGTTTTTTTGCGGCAACTTGGTAATATCAAATTAAAAAAAAACTATCGCGTAGAGTTTTATCAACAGGCCCAACGTTTGCAGTTTGCCTGCCACTGATATGCCATACCAGTAATTGCTACGTTGTAAGCGCTAGAATTTGTTAAGGAGAAAAGAGTCCGTGAAGAATATATGCATTTTAACGCGAGAGAGTTCAAGGAGCTCGTGCCGCGTCGACCTCGGTGGCCTGGCAGAAAAGCCGGCGTCGGTGGCGTGGCGCGAAAATCCCAACTGTTCGATACGTCAAGACGTCACAGCACATGACCTCGCGAGGAATTTCAAACAACCCACAACGCTCACGTGAAACGGGACGTCATGCGTGGAATGAAAGTGTTTAAAAACACGACATGTAACGCGAATTAAAGGTCACCGCATGTCTCAAACAATTTCCTTTATTAAATTATTTTATTTGCCTTAGAACAAGTTTGAAGAATTTTAGCCTGAATGCAAGCCCACGACCCTTCGGTTGCAGAGCCAGACACGCTACTGACTAGACCACGCAAGGCACGCTTGCACAGTGAATGAGAAGGCGGTGCAAACGGGACCCGAATATCGCTATCGCGTTCCACTCTTAAAGGCGAAGTTTATGCGTCTTCCAAATTTTAAGCTTGTTTCTTTCTCTTTGCACTTCCTACCTATTGAGTTAGGCGGAAGCCTGTGACCTTCTTTAAAGGGGCCCTGATTCATATTTCAGCGTCTACCTTTTTTGCGGTTTCCACGTCTCTTGGGGTTCGGGCAAGCCAGCGGGCACGGAGAGAGTAACTAAATATCAGTGCGTCATAGTTTAACCGGACGACGCGGAAAGCTCCTCTACCGAAAAGGGCGACCCGCGGTACCGAAAGCGCGCAAAATGTGACGTCTTTGGTCCTGGGCTTACTACTTGTCAGAGCCGCTAAAAGCTTCTTTTTAGTCGAAATGCAAAATATAAGTGGCGCGAACCGTTTCAATTATTTATAAAAGTAGTTTTTGTTCAGTATTTTAGATCAGAAAAGAAACGAATGCAGTTTATAAGGTACGGAAACAAGAAATGACTCGTCGACAAACCCGCCATCAAGTGGTGGAAAAGCGGCGCATACTAGAAAGGAGTAGTGGGATCAGGCACCGACACGGAAAGGTCCCGGATGTACGTGGCGGCGCTGCGGTCGTATGGGCAGGAGGATCTGACCGGCTCCGAGCGTTCCGGAGGCCTTCGGCGAGAAGCTTTGCCTTGCGGTTTGGCCGTTTCGCGGTATGGCAGCGCGAATTGGCTCCCATTCTGAACTGATCTTTACCCCGTGTTTGCTGTTATCTGTGGCCAATGAAGTGTCATGCCGAATTAGTGTTTAATCGCGCAGCAAATGCAATGAGAGCAGCTCTGGTCGCCCGCTGCATACAGCCTATCTATAGTCGGTGACAGGTCAAGAACGAAGTGGAAGCTCCTCCCACCCCTTTCCACTTTAGTAGTGCGAACGCTGGAGGGAGGCGACCTCCTTTCCACCGTTCGCTCCGCTGAAGTGGAAAGGGTTGGGAGGAGCGTCCACTTCGTTCTTGACCTGTCACCGACTATAGAACATCCTTTAGTGGCGCCCTCTCGCGCCGTCGACACGGAGTGCGGCAGCCGTGAGCACTCGATGAGCCCACTACCCCTCTACTAGTTCACGACCACTCAAGCAACCAAGGACGTCATGAGGGAGGTTATTTTTTGCTTGTTTTTGTAATTTTAATTTGCCTATAACTTTTAAAATAAAGCGAATTTTGAGAAAAGAAAAGTTTCACTAAGTTACTACGTTCAGTGCGCTCAGGTTCGGTGCAAATTAGAAACCAGTAAAAAAGTCCTTGCAGGGCCCCTTTAAGAACTATAGTGCGAGTATGAAAAAAAGAAGGAGCAACAATGACGAGAAGGATAACCTGAAAGGTAGTCCCGGCTTGCTATTTTGTACGGAGCGAAGAGGGAACAGGAAATGAATGTAGCGATGAAAACGACACCGGTATGACTACTTCAAAATTGAAAACCCTTGGTCCTGCAGTTGTCGCCCTTTATGGATATTCCAGCAAAGGCATGACTTTGCGGTTACCAAAAAAGTGAAAAAAATAAAATATTTCCGAGATCGCGTGTCCTGCTCGCTTGGCCTCATGAAAATCTAAATCCGGCAGTCGCCCTCAAAACTATTTTTGACAAAGACGTCATCAGCGTTCTTGCACGTTCCCCTATAAAATGATTTTTAACTTTTTATTGAAAACGTGTTGACTTCTTGTTGACTCTGATTACTTTCTTTTGACTTTGACTTTGTGTTGAAACTTTTCTGATGATTTTTTTAGCCTGAATCAAAAGAAAAGCTGTTGACTTCTTGTTGTCAGTGTCATCAGAATGACTGCAGACATTCTAGTTCACTTCGTGTTGAAAATTTTCAGTTGACTTTCTGTAGCCAGTGTCAATAGAAAAGCTACAGACTTTCTGTTGACTTTTTATTGAACATTGCACACCTCGACCAGATGTCAAAAGTCGCCAAGTGTTTCAATAGTCTCTGACAAGGCGAGAACGGGAAGCAGCATCACTTGTCCCGCCTCCAGCGCGAGCCTACTACCCTCGACAACGCTTCGGCGTTCGTGCACGTCAAGCGCGCGCGTGCAGTCAAAGCACGACGGAAGGCACGGGGCGAGTGCTGGGTGCCAGGCGTTCGAAAGGCATTCCCTGCCGTTCTTACTTTGTGTCTATAGTAACTTTAATGACCATATTAAATAGTCAACTAGTAAAAAAATCAAAATAACTATATGAAAGTGGAGAAACTGCCTTGACTCGCTTCGTCCTCAGTGGTGCTAAGCAGAGAAACGATAATGTTTCTTCTAGGAGCCGTTTTTGTGGGTGTTGTTTTAGCGACTGCGGCGAATTATTATTAACTGTACGAATGCTTTTTAGTAAGAAATTCCGTCCACAACCTTCAAAACACTGTTTTTCCTTTGACAGACTCCCGAGGAAAAGATCAAATACTTGGCACCTTAATAAGTGTTGAGGTGGTCACCGGCCAAAGGAATTCCTTCAATATGTAGGGTATATAAGGCTCTGGAGCAGTCATTGGGACTGTGATTCAGGTGTTCAGTGCTTCATGGTGTTTGTGTCGTGTTCGTTCCTAATGCTTAGTTCTATAGCAGAAGAAACCATTTACTAATAGCAAAGAAACCATCTACTAACAAAATTAAAAAAAAAACTCACGTTTTTTTTTGTTTTGTTTTTACGTTTTGCTGCAGCCAGTTTGGAGAAGAGCGGAAAGCCATACTAAGCTTCTGAAACTTTGCTGAATGGATAGCTAAGCTGTAAAGAATTTTTTTCTTCTAAATCTTCTGTTGATTTTCAGTTGAAAAGTTGTAGCATTTCAATTGAAATGCAGAAGGAAAAGCGTCTTGGAGGCTACAGAAAGTCTGTTGACTTTCTTATTACAAAGTGGGCCGATATTCAAAAGAAAGTCAACAGAAAAGCTAGAGAAAGTCGGATGAAAAGTTATTGACATTTTATATCTTCTGGTGACTTTTTTTCAACAGCCTTTTAACAGAAAATTATCACAATTTTTTGTAAGGGTTCCACGCGCAACAAAATAACTTATGTTTGGCCGAATCAGAAGATGAAATTGTTTCCAGGAAATCCTTTTCATAAACGCCCGCGTGCAGGTTGTTGTTTCTCGTGAAATAAAACCTAATTAAAAATAAGGAAACGTAAATAACTGGAAGATATAGGACTAAATATTAATCTGCCTGAAGCGAGATGAACGTTTCTGTCTTTAGAGAATAGGAGAGGAGGTATAAATGTATAAGTGCAGAAGTTAAAAAAAAAGAGTGGGAAGATTGTGCATAGTTTTTCAGGCAGGACGCATAGAGTAATTAGGGCGGACGTTATCCATGTTGCGATATGCACTGTCGTCATTTTCTTTTCAAAGTCCAAAAGACAGTCCTGCCGCATCCATCAGATTCAGCACCGCATAGAGTGCCGCTGACCGAATGGCTCATGTACAATTCTCGGGAACATGTGCATTTGCCTCGTGCTGGAGTTGATGTCAACCTTGCAGAAGGAATTCATTATTCTTTTTCTGCGATCCTCGTACGTTGGTCACGCCAAGAAGGCATGCTTTATGTCTTCGGGTTTACTGTACGAGGAACGATTAGCCGTGTTCTCCGGTCTGATGTAATATAACGACGAAACCCAAGCACGTAATCCCTGTACCTGTTGAGAAGGCAATTAGGCATAACCACGGTGAAGACATATTTATGAACATGGCGACGTATGCGAGGGTATACCAAAAACATCGCCAAGTAGTATATCTCCTTTATCGGGAGGAAATAGTACCGCCAGGAATCTTCTGAACCTGTTAATGAACAGCGCTCCGCATATGTATAAATAAGAAAACAGGCGCCGAATAAAATATCTATAGCAGTGTCTCAGTTTAAGAAGTATGACTGCAAGCCTTTACGCGGAAAGGTACAGCATAACTATTCTGTTTAAACCGCGCCAACCACTTTGCTTTTTTTAAAGAAATCAAACGAGGTTTGCAGTGCTAGGAGAAAACCACTTCTCTGTGTGCGAAGTGCATCGTTGAGATTAAATTTAAATGCTTCATGTTGTATAACAGTGTTGCTTAGTGGTGCATCTGTCGAGTTTCCATCATACAGAACGATGATAAAAACGATAATAATCCCTGGAAGGGGAGGAGGACAAACACAAATCTGCGAGGGACCGAGAAAATTCACCTTGTCCTGGTATCGAACCAGGGACCTCTCCATTTCCAGTGAAGCGCTCTACCGGGCTAACCAGGAGTTAGACGTCAGTAGAGCAAACGTGCTTCATCAGCTGCCACCAGTCAAACAAGAACAAAGTTAAACGGTCTGCATTTTAGGGTTATGATGACAATACAATTAATGCAAAGGTGCAAGCGAGCTGGACAAGAATGACGATATTAATCCCTCGAGAAGGGGAACAAGGGGGGCAAAGGACAAACAGAAACTACAAAACACAGCTAGGTGACTGGTGCGCGACTGAAAACATGAGTATCGTCGTTTTTGTCCAGCTCGCTTTCACCTTTGCATTAATTGCATTATCATCAATATAGAACGACCTCAACATAATAATAAAACAAACGCCCAATTGAGACTCTCTGAGCGCTTTTAGTAAGAAATGCTTATTATCTGCGTTTAGATATATGGGTTCATAGGAAACTACAGTCAAAACACTACATTTTATGTGTAAATGTGGCCTGGGCGGGTGACGCCATAGCGTTTAGTGCAATATTATAAAGCATGAGAGGCTCGTGGAAGCGTGACACCGTACCTTCCACTGCTCTACCGGCAGGTATCTGACACCAAGCACATATCTATTCGCGCATCGGTTGATGTTATCAACTTTGCCGACGCGAACCAGAAAACAAAAATCAAATTGTAGCGCTTGTTCCTTGTTTTTTTTTCCAAGCTATGGTGAATCAGGACTTATTTTTAATCATAGCTCTTAAATCATAGATCATAGCTCTTAAAGCTAGGATCATAGCTAAATCATAGCTCTTAAATACGAGGACAGTAGAACAGAGGCAGAAAGGCCATAAATCATACCTAGGGTCCCTTGTTTGCGGGTAACAAGTTTTATAAAAACCGCGTTAAACCCGATTTCCCCAATGAAAATCCACTTTCCTTGCAGGCAAAACCAAACTGAAAGTCTGGAATTATGAGACGTTCTAGGATCAATTTTACATGTGCCCCCAAATTCGCAAGTTCGATGATCACAAATCTTTTCTAATTTACTTGACCGCCGTCACATATTCGCTTCCGTACGAGTTTAAAAGGTACCTGGAGGCAAGTCCATGGAAGCTAACTACTGATCCAATGATCTGTTGGTATGAAACTATTGCGCAATAACCTAGCTAATAAATATCACACCGACAATGATTTACGTTATAAAAGCACCCGTGCTACTTCAGTAGGAAATTTAATTAATCTTTTGTCTAACGTAATTTAATTGCGCCATTGTCACCTTGAAATAGGGTAATTTGTGGGAAAGTGAACAATGGCGAGTACGGCGGTGAGGGAGGGGGTGAAATGCCTAAAAGTGGTGCCGGACCGTACCTTTAGACATACATTTAGACACCATGCGTAAGTAAAAATAAAAATCTGATAAACAAAAAATATCAGGTGAGCTCGACCACCTTCTGCGTATTATATGTGCATTATTTGTTTTTCTTGGTACAAAGGTGTTTTTCTTGGTCACGAGCTGAAACCGACGCGGTATAGTAACTTTTATTTGAAATTTATCATCTTTTCTAAACATTTGCCTGCAAGACCCGAACTCCAGAATGACTCCTTGAAAAGCCCGATGTTTCCCACGAATAAGAAGAGCGCCCGACTAACACCCCAACTTTCTATATATATATATATATATATATATATATATATATATATATATATATATATATATATATATATATATATATATATATATATATATAACGCGAAAGCGAAGACGCTAAACACACCTTATTGAAATTGCGACAAGTAAGTTCGTGCTGGTTTGCAACGGTGGAGGATAAAAAAAATTCAAGCAAAATATGTAAAGTTATAAATCTTCAGCACTGACGCGCAAAGCCTATTTAAATAAGAAAAGAGGTTTTAACATGCGGGGCGAAATAGACAACAAAAAAAAAACACGAAAAATAATAAACGCTGATTTATCTGCGACTTTATGGTTCACAATAACGCCGCGATGCACTCAAGAGAGTAAGAACTTGAGCGGGATCGAATACGGGACAGCGGGAATCCAAGCCCGGAGCGATAACCGCGGCGCCACACCCCAGACAGCGTGAGGAACATAGACCTTGCTTATCACCCTGAGTACGGTCGTTCGAGGTAAGTCGCGTTAATGGAGGTAGTTCGCGCAAAATGCGCTCAAGAACTATTCCGGAAGGTACTACCGTGAATCTATACCTTTCTAAAGGAGCCACGCATAGCCCCGGCCTCCTTACTAAACAATTACTTTTTCAGGGCTCTGCCTAGGTTAATTGAATACAGTAAAGTTCGTCTGGCTTTCGAAATTTCCCGTACAAATTGAGCAGAATTTTAATTGCATTTGGAACCGCTTTCCACTCTTTCTTGTGCTCTCATTTTTGTGTCTAGGCGAGGTCAACGGCCGTCAAGAGCCCCTATCTGGAGGCGCCTTCATGACTGTGCCCCCATTTTTATTTCATGGTGAGAATATGAATTTTCCCATTGGAAGTTTCATAGGGTACCCTGGTCTGGAGGTAGACAGCTCAAGTGGATGATGTCTCTGAAAGTTGTAAATGTTAGAGGTGATTTCTAACGCATATTCGTACCATAATGCTGAATATCAGATCTATTTTACATGAACATATCAAAAGACGAAAGAAAAACCGATAACATTCACAAGGTATGACGTCATTCCCACAGGTTTCAACTGCCTTGCGTGTGACGTTTATGAGGGAACGCTTGGGGCAATTTTGAGTGCTCAGGGTAAGGTGCGAGAATGTTGAGATTTCTGTATCCTACGTCACGATTTTCTCCTCCCACCGAGCACGCTGTGAGGGCTTCAGTGCTATATTGAATGCGCTGTTGTGGACACATGGCGCATCAATTTGAAATATAAAATTAATATTCGTGCTCCTGGAGGCTAAAGGAAGACAATTTAACTGTTTATTCCCAAATACAAAACCGCTTCGGTTTTCCTTTAACCAACTTAAACGACGCCTCGAACTGACGCCACGACTGCCGCTCACATTTGAAGAGTTTTAGAGCGTTTCTAAGACGCATGAATATCGATTACTTCCAGAGCAAGATGACCACAGCCATCTTTACGATTTTGTTACAGATAAAACAACCTGATTTCACAACGAAGTAAAATAATACAATTATGACACGTTTCGTGCCCAGACATTTGAAACGTCATTCGTCATCACTAAATCATAAATTAAAATTTTTTGCTCAAAATTTCATTGCCTGTCACAAAAGAAATGTAGCTTAGCACATGTTATCTCGCAGTAACTCACAATACCCAGCCTTGCCCAGGGTGATAGTGAATTGAATGGTTTACATGTTTTATTCTACTTTGTAATTTGCAGATGTCTAGTGGAAACAATCAAGCCAATCTGTGTTCGACACGAAACAATCTAAATAAATAACTTGATTTATGTTTTTTCTTCTGGATCTCCATAACTCAAATGCTGTGTGAAATATCAAACTATCAGCCCTGGTGAATATCGGTATAAAAACGAAACATATATTTCTGAAGCAGCATCCAGAAATACATTTACTCAACAAATAAAGACAGATGAGAGTATACTACCCCTAATTTCACTAGGTTGTTTCTAAAAAAAATAATAAGATCGAACCAAGACTTCCTTAATGTCCTTTCGGAGCACGCACGGAATAATGCAAACAACCGAAAGGCTGATAACTTACTCGGACTTGTTGACTGCGCTGTACATCTTCCAATGAAACCATGAAAATTGTCCTTGCTTTTTGTAAAGCCTGTTATTGGGATCTAAAAAATGATGTAGCAGCACACAAACTCAAATATTCTTTGGTAGAGTGAGTATTTTAGGAGTAAAATAAATAATTATTGAATTGCCTAAAATGTGTCCCAATTTATGAGAAACATACTGTTCATTTCAATTATTTATTTCAAATTATTTCAAGTTAAGTAGATTAAAGAGCGGAGAGAGCCGTAATATATTAATTATAAAGTGCACATATTAGTAATAGCACGTTCAAATAAAAAATATCAGTGATGTTTGAACTTGAGGCGGGAAGGTGGTTCCAGTCTATCGATGTTTGAAGCATAAAATAATATTGAAATAATAAACCTTATGGCAATGATCTTTGGGAGGAGATATATAGAATGGTGGAGCAATCCGTTTATGACGACGGGTAACATTTTGATGGAATGTTTTCTGAAAAATACACAAATGAAAAATTTGTCGGCACTGAATTAGCAACTGCAGACGCAAAGTGTCTTTCATGGTTGAAACGCTGGCAGTGCGGTGATAGTTCGTCAACATGAAACGAGCAGAGCGGTATTGAATGAATTCAATAAGAGCAAATAGTGACGAGTGAGCGGAGTCCCACATAGCAGAAGCATATTTGATTTTTGGATGGATGAATGTTTGGACATGGTTAGTTTTAATGGAGACGGAGCGAGTAATAAATTTATTTTTAACTATCCTAACATACGGTTAGCATTGTTAATTACGTGTTCAGTATGAACCTTTTAAAAAAGGTATACGTGATATGAACACCAATATATTTGTAAACAGACACTGAAACGAAAGGATTGCTTTTAACATGATAAGTATGCCACACCGATTGAGCGCCTGACACCCTCATCGATTTACATCTGTCAGTGTTCCATCAGCCACTGGTTACACCACAGTGATATACGATTAAGGTCAGATTGTGGCGTAAGAGTGTCACATATCCCGGTTATTTTCCGGTATATTGAGCAATCGTCAGCAAAGAGGCAAATAGAAGAAGGCAAGTTCTGCACCAAGTCATTAACGTAAATAAGAAAGAGTAGCGCGCGAAGCCCAGAGACCTGTGGGATACCCGTGGTGACTGCAAAAGTACAAGAATTCGTATTATTAGCTAGAAACGAAGTGTAGAGCGGTTAGTTAAAAGGGCATAAATTCAACTGAATATACAGAAGTAAATGTTTAGTTTCAAAGCTTAATACCAATCAGTGTTGTACGGAACGGCGTTCCAAGGAACGGCGTTCCTGGAACGCGTTCCTTTTAGGAGGAACGAAGGAACGCCGCCGTTCCATTTTGCATCGGTGGAACTGGAACGGGAACGCGTTACATTTTTACTGGAACGGAAAGAGTAACGGCGTTCCTTTTTTTCGTTCAGTGGGGTAATTTTTATTTCATTTGTAACAGGAAAATTTTAAAAGTATAAAAACTATATCTTCATGAACATATTGTTTTTAACTTGTTAACTTTTTGGCTACTTATCTTAGGGCTTATTTTGTGTGGTCCTCGCTTGGTGACAGTCGGGTGCCGGATAGCTAGTGGACATTGATTATTTTTGAGTGCCCGAGACTGCGGTACAAAAGCAAACCTTATAGTCGCAAGAAAAGACACAGAAAGAGGGACGTTTCAAACTCAGCTACTTTCTTTGCCCCCCCCCCCCCTTCCACGAATCCTCATACCCACAGAAATCTAAGGCCGACTAAAGACATTTCTCAACTTCCATAAAGAGACCTACAGTTACAACAAAATCACAGGCTACCAGACATCGAACGCACCCTTGTATCCTGAACATTGGTCACTTAAAAGATGCACAAAAATTAACCTTGATTCCTTCTCCCTTGTCCCTCGCCTTCAAACTGAACAACGAATCCAACCTTCACGAAGAAGAACTGGTAGTTTCCAAGACTGACCTTCCAAAAGCCCTATACCCTCTCCTTCACTTGCTCGTCTTGCGGACAGCAACATCGAGAAACAACTGTTGTTAAGTTTTAACAAGGGACTTTGTTAGATTGAAACGTGTGAAATTGTTCTAAAACGCTCGTGCCATGTGGGGTAGCAATACATTTGGCTCGTCTGAATCGTTCATCACAAATATGAATATGGTTAAAAGCTGAGATTTTTAAACTTCAATATATCAGCAAATAACACCTCGATTCCGCTTGTTTTCTTCTTCTGGTGCCCTTCCATCACGGCATATAAATTTGTTCGTACACATTTGATGGGATAGATAAAAAAAGCTTTGCTTGATCTAACTAAATATGGTAATCAGCAAAATACGAAAGTAACGTATATGTAACGATGCGTTCCATTTTTTAACTGTAACGGGAACGAGTTCCTTTTACACCGATGGAACTTGTAACGGGAACGCGTTCCAAAAATCAGAAGGAACGAGGAACGAGCTTTCGTTCCATTTTTTGAGGAACGTGTACAACACTGATACCAATGTCTATGCCAATTTATGTTTATAGAAAATCTTTTAGGCTTTCTAAAATGCACAACAGTCTAAAATACAGGGGCGCGCATGTGGATCTGT
>JAZHYW010008595.1:0-94013 GCA_037355805.1 Ixodes ricinus | reverse complement strand
CTTAAGAAACAAAATCAAATTTTAAATAAATCGCGCATTAAATGACGCCATGCCGTGACATTTAATTTTATTTTTAAGCATGCTTGCTCCTGTGGAATACGTCAGAGAAAGTGCCAAAAAAACGCGTTTCGTCCCGGCGCCGAGTACGTCAAAGCACTGGCGCTGAACGCGACGCAGATGGAGAAAAGCGCGCCATGTGGGCTGCGCAGAGCTGGTACAGTGGGCTGCAGCGAAGACCACCGTTCATTCTTTGTCCTCTCACGTTTCGGTGGGCGTGTGGGCGCTTCAGGCGCTGCCGAACTTCCTTTGTGTGCGAGAAGAGACGGGGAATGCGTAGGAACAGGCATTTGAGACGTTTAGCTATCTTAGGCATATTTTCAGAAGAGACGGCTGTGCGTGCGCGTTGTTTGGAGACTACTTGAACGGCTGTGCAAGCGAAGCGGGGATTTGAGGAGACAGCGGCAGCAGTTCGTTCAGCGCGGGAAGAAGTCGGATTGACAGGTGTCGTATCTTCGTCGCTAACAAGCGCTCGTGAATGACGGTGGTACCGGGGATCACCAATGCCATCAAAACCGCATGAATTTCACTCCTTACCCTCTACCGTCTACCGCAGAAGGACCTTCGCCCTCATTGCTGAACGTTTGGTTCGCCTACATCCGTGTAGTATTTTTCGCTTAATTTGATGCCTGTTTTGGCATTTGTCAGTATTTTTTGTTTGAGATAAACAGTTGGTTTAATAGCATTGTTTGTTTTGCAAGAACCACTGTCTGTGCGTCAGTTGAGCGCACCACAACCCTTTGAGGATCTGCTCGGCTCATGAGCAGGCCGCGAATGCGAAAATGACAAACTGGATGCCGAGCTGGCACTTTCTGAAGAACTGGCTGTTTCTACAATTTATTAACCCAAAGTGGTTTAACTGGTGGGGAAATTGACCAGCTTAAATGGGCGCGGCGGTTCACCCAACATTGGCGACTGAAGTCTGACCAGCTTGACCAGCACGGCAAAGCTGGACGTATGAGCAATAACCCAGCATGACTGGGATACTGGAACCAACGGTAATTATGGCAAGCTGGGCATGCTGAAACAACCCAGCATGAAGCTGGAGTGTTGGAGCAGCTTGAAGCTGGAGGCTGGGACCAACGAGCCAGCACGGCAAGCTGGGCATGCTGGAATAACCCAGCATGGAAACTGGATGCAGGACCAGCGGCAGCGAACGATTTTTACTATTACCCAGAGTGCTTGATTCAGTGTTCCAGGAACGTCATGAAACCTCTGAAGGCGCTGCAGGATAAACGCCGATCCGATCATCTACCTCACGCTACAAAGTTTCGCATGGGGCTTATGCGGTACAGGTTCGAAGTTGTATACGTTCCCGGCAAACTGATTGTCACATGACCGCTGTCCGTGTCCCGCTCGCCGGGCAAAACGGGGCCTTCAGCACAAACCTTGAGTCGCAGGCTATATGCAATGTTGCTGGTGCTTTAGAGGGGTAGATACTTTTTGACAAAAGTAAAAAGGTATCAAAGGGATGGACGGGTTTGTGAGTTCTTTTACGCCAATGTCAGAAGGGCTGGCCGCAGAAGTTGTCACTGCCTTGGCTGCCTTCAATGCCGCTGGCAGGATGGCCTCGACCTGTGCGTGGATGGAATTTCGCTAAACGCTTTGACTGGAACGGTGGCCGCACAAGCACGGTCGATGTATCCGTTGCGCTGAAGATTTTACAAATACGTGACGATGCCGAACACGCGCTTGAGTGCATTTGGTGTGGGTTTAAGCAAGCAGATTTGAATTAGGGTCTGTAACTGTAATTATGCGCTCAATTTACAATCAAAATGAGGCCAAAGTGATGCTACGTCCTACTTCCGGCTTTCCGTAATAGCAGCTGGAATCGTTTTGTCCAAATAAAGGATCGCTTCTTGGTGGTGAACATCTTAGATATTACGTTTCGATCTTTCATGCTGATAGCGGTGATCGGCAGTTAAACTAATTTTTGTGCGTCTGATCCCGGAAACGGTAATTTCCGTAACGGACCGCAATTTGTGTCGTTGGAGTTCGGAAGTTCGCGATATTCTCGGTCTGGAGAACGGGGCGGTATTCAAGCAGTGAAAAAATTGATACAAATGTCATCTGAAGTCCCTAACATCGCGTTGTTGGCTTACGGGTCAACTCCGGATGCAACTGGGGAAGAGTCCCGCTGAGATATAAATGCATGGGTCAGGGCTTTGAACGAGACGCCAATGATACCCGAACAACTGGATCAACGACTTTGAATCAGCACAGTTGATCCGAAGAACCGCAGCGCAAAGATAAACATGATGTCAGGGTTTAACAAACCGCCACAGAGCAGGCGTTGCTTGCTCTTCACGTCGCCCTGTCGGGTATGGGCGACGAACGTGAAGAGCAATTCAGAGCTTGTGACTCCATGAAGGCTGAGGTCATTACCCAGTACAAACGTCATCCGGAGCAACCTAATTTTGCGGAACAGGAAGTGTTTTGGAACATACGGGGGGAAACAAAACCGGAGGCTTCAGGAATTCCCAACCGAATAGACAGAATTTGTCACGACGATCGGTGTCGCGAACACGGTTCAATAAGCCCTTCGGTCACCGCGCATAGCATCGAAAGTCCATTATTTTCCCGTCGTTATGCTCACGCGGTATGGGCGAACGATTAGGAAAGCTAAGGAGATTTCGTGATATGTTCGATTTACAAAATGTGACGGAGGCCTGAAAGTTGTTGATAAAGTTTTAATATTTCTAGTTCTGTATTTAAGTTATATGTTTTCGTTTCAAAGATTGCTGAGTGATTGTATAAGTATGAGTGTATATGACAACGTTTCTTGCTTTTTGTTTTTTTACTGTACAATCGGGTTTTTGATTGGAATTTCTGTTGCTTTGAAAAAAAAGGATGAATCGGTATATTATATCGCTGTCTACGCGCTAGCGTATCGCTGCGATCTGCTGCTTGTGAGACATATTTAAGTTGAAAAATAATAAACGAGGCTTTTGGCTCAAGAAAGCCTCGTGTTGATTCGTTTCTTCAATGACGTCAAACGCAGCGGTCCCTGCTCACCCTCCTCCTCCCCAACGCCTGCCGCGGCTGGGCTTCTGCATACGCACGCGCGCTCGCGCATATCTTGCACACGGAAAATACGCGCGCCTTTTCTCCCCGCACTGAGACATTCTGGATGTTATACTTACGTAAATCTGATTGGGGCCGGGTTGTGATCGGCATCGAAGGGCACCGATTTTGCTGCACCATCACACCGGCTGATGCTACTGAGCAAGATGAAAAAGGACCGGTGTGTCGGCGACACATGCTGGATTCCAAGTCGAAACGTTAGGGCGGCCAAACAACGCATCTGAATAAACTGATGACTGCCGACCTCACACCGGATAACGAATACCTATGTTTGGTTGTTTTGGTCCCGGACCACGATGCGTCACCTTGACACCGTCGGAAACGGGGATATTTATGATGGGTTCAGATGCTGGTTGGAGCTAAAGACTCTTTGTTGTGGCCGACGGCGGAGGTTAACAGTTGGGAGGAGAAGTTTATGTCAAACCACCGCGACAAAAATAAACTTTACTGCAAACCGTAATTACGCGGGGCGTGCAAATATTAAAAACTGCGTGATAATGCTGCCGGGCGCGGCTTACATAGTTAAGCCGCGTTACACAGACGGGCGCCTCGGCATCCGTGTACTCCCGCGCACGGTGAGGACGGTGGCTGAGTCATGAAGAGGGCTTATCGCGCACGACGGGAATAAGCGGTGAACCTCGGGACAGCACTACCAGGCGTGATTGCGGTAGAGTCGAATATTTTCCATCGGTCAGGGTTACGGCCAGTGCGCCAAAACTGTCCTCTAATCAGGGTCGCTGATCTCGCTGGGTAAAGCCGCGACGCGCTCTCAACCAATAGTACGGACAATACCCTCGCCAGGAGGCCCAAAGTCAGCTCTCAAGAGATGATCCCACAGCCGACTTAAACATTGAGACGCAAGTCCTGGTTTCTTATGGTCAGGAAAACCGAAGCTGACTGCGGTGATTCCAGTAATCCTTGAATGATGCCTCATGGTGAAAACGAATCCATTGAGTGAGCATTAGGTACGTTCGTAAAAATAAACGGAAAACTGGCGGGCTGCCCGTGGGTCTGCGTTTCGGCATAACAAAAAAATCGCAGGTTCCAAAAAGATGCAGTGACCACCTCGGGGTTCACCGCTGCTGTCTGTTTGCATGAAACCTCTTTCCATCCGGGACTGCGGTACTCTATTATGAACGATCCGCGATCTCCCTCTGTTTGGCCTGCGCCCGAAATCTTCGTCCATGGTACTTCGTTTAGCTACAAACAGCCTGCCGCAGCAAGTGCCGCAAAGTTATGCTGGCTTTGTAGTTTGGGTGTCTGGATGCAACGAACGCCCAGTTTCAGGGAAAGACACGGCAATGATCATCATGAAAGACCGCCTGTGTTGGTGAAAAACTATATGTTCAACCTGGAACGTATAACTGGTACTGAAAAATACCGTCTGTGGCCTTCTGGCTGCAATATATCTGCCAGGCCCTTCTTCGCGCGGGGTTTATCGTGCTGGCAACAACATTGAGCAACCGGGGCGCAAAACGCCTGTACTGAACTCTGGAGTGATTATCTGGTTACAATCGCAACATGATTAATAAACAACTGGAACTGATGAAAAAATCGAAAAGGTGATGGCGTCAGGTATAACATCAGCGAAAGAACAGTGAAAAATTCAAACCGGACAGCAATAAACAATATGGAAGAATATTCTGGAAGGTGGTTGATGTCATGAAAAAGGCTGGTATCGGTGTGCATCCGGTCGGTGATGGTCAAGTGATAACGTTATATCGACGTTGACCTAATGTCCCATTTAACGACCATTAAACATCGAGTATACATCTAAACTGAACAAGGATATCAGTGAAAAGCATCCTTAACAATAACGTCCCATTGAGCGCCAAAGCGGGCGCACGTCTGTGATAACGTCATGTCGCGTTGAAATAATATGCCATTTAACGACCGCAAAAAACGTCGGGGCGCATTGAACTGAACGGGATATCAATTGATAACGGTATCGACATGGTCTGCCGAACGTGAGTCTACCGGTCTAACGTTGCTCCGGTATGTTAAAGAAGAAAGCATGTATATTTGGACAGAACGCCCATTGCTGTCCCCAACCCCAGGCCCCCTCCAGGGAATCAACCAAGACAGTAGTCGTATTCAGCCCTGGCGTGGGTAATTTCGTTAAGCGGCTTTGGGTGTAATTCTGGAGAGTCACCAGCGTGTAGTGCCGGACCTGTCATATAGCTTTAAGATTTCTCGTCAATGACAATGTTTTCGATACTGTGCATATATCCACCCTTCCAAACTGGCTTAGCAGAAATCTTATCGCTGCCATTCTCTACAGCTTCAAAGACGCTGGAAATCGATTAAACGCAAATGCGTTTCACAACGCTAAACTGGTATAATCTGGTTTCTGTTGTTGTAGATTCTCAACCGCCCAGCGATTCCTGCTGGCCTTCACGAATGATAACATTTATGAGATTTCAGCGGTTAAGCCAGGTTAGAGCTGGTTATGCTGTACAAAATGCTGAGATTGACGATAATTTGGCTTAGTGTGACCTTTCATGGCTCTATAAGGCGCTTGTTTAAAGGTGATCAGATGTTCGCTCAGACATTGTTGGGACGTCTCCGCTCTTTGTCAAAAAAACCTCAAAAACCCGTAAACGGCGTCGAATAATATCGATGACGTCAGATTCATTGCCTCGGAACTGTTGGCATATGGTATGCGATTTCAAAGGCTTCGCGGAGAAACGTAAGACGGCTTCTGTTTCCAAGGATGTCAAGGTGTTGCTCCAGACATTGTTGAGACGTCTGGCACTCAACGTTACAGAACTACAAAAACTTAAATGACGTCGAATATTGTCGGCATAAGGTGTTTACACAGGACATTGTTGGGACGTCTCGTGCTCCACGTTCAAAGAACTTCCGGAAAAGCGTGAAGGCTGTACCTATTATTGCCAATGACGTCTCTCACGCTCAGCGTTCAAAACCTTCAACGTAGAAATGACATCAGATAATGTCGATGACGTCAGGTGTTGCTCAGACTGGGACATCCGTGCTCAGGCGGTGAAGACTTCCCCGAGAGGCCAGTAAATTGACGTCGATTAATGTCGAAGACGTCAGGTGTTGCTCGGGACATTTTTATGACGTCTGGTATGGGCGTTCAAGAACTTCTCGCTACGGGCAGTGAACGATATCGTTACTGTTGAAGACGTCGAGGTGTTTATGACGATTGTCACTACGTCATGGCACGTTATCGGAACTCTCGCGAGAGACGTACCAATGCCGTCGATAAAGAGACGTTCAAAGGATGAGCGATGGCAACGTCGAGGACGTTATTTCGGCGTCATCTCAACGTCTCGTACTGCCTGGAAACGGGACCAGAGACCAGTAAATTACAGCCTTCTACCAATTGGTGAGCTCTGGCACCGCGGCGAAGTTCAACTGGCGACGTGTCGATCCCACGGTCCGCTTGCTCTGCCGTGCGGGTCGGGGCCCCAGCGGTCAGCAAAGTATGTCCAGGACAGCGCGCATATTTCTGGGGTGACGAGAGAAGTCAGTCTGTACGTTTTGAAAACCGGTGTGACAATAGAGTTTTTGGTAATCAGAGCTACGTGGCTCGATAACGCATCGATACTCTGCCTCCGCCTTTGCGCTTACGCGCAACAAATTATCGTTATCGGGGTGTCTCGATCAGAACGATCTATAAAACTCTCTATTGAAACTTGATGCTGGTGCTGCTAACTTATTTCAGCGTATTTGAATCCGGGCTGGAACATCGGTAAATTGGGCGAGGTAACGCTATAACCTGGGCGCGCGGTTCGAGGACCGGGACCCATGAAACAATTTTTGGACTACAATATATCAGTATATTGAGTATTTTACTAATAGCACATCGTTCAGTGGGTAAAGAAAAAAATGATAAAAAGTCAAAAAGGACTTGAAGCTTTCGGTACGAAAATTTGAAAAAGCCAGCGGACTGGCACAGTACCTGCTTTCGTAGCCAGCTCGCTTCCCTTTCTCTGGCAGTACATCACCCGGACCCCGCAGCGTCATCAGGCTACAGCGCGTCGCCGTGCCCATACGAACGTCGCGCGGACTCCCTTAATCACTTCACCCCAGCTGACATTGTGTTGGAGGCTACGCGCTCGCCGGACCAATCAGCCTCCCTTTCTCTTGACCTCATTCTCTGCACGCGTGGGTATGCGCGAGAGAGCGTGATCACATGGCAAAAGTGTTGACGCGAACGTAGCTGCGGCTGTCTGGCTTTCAGGAAATGAACAAGTGGAAAAACCCAACTGTCAGGATTTTGAGCGACGGCTAAATCTTCACAGGGAGAATAAAGATGTCGGATTAGACAGAGTCCGAGCAAGGGGACTCCCAGCACAAATGGCTTCTTGAACTGTTGGTGAATGTGATTTATGTTGAGGAAGCTAAACAGGAAAAAGTTGGAACATTTCGCGAAACTCCTTTGAGGGGTTGGCAATTTGAACTTTGGTCAAGAATTTGTGGAAGTTGCCCTCTGACGCACAGTAAGTGAAATCCGATTTCGCCTGCATTGACCTGGATTGTTGCATAAAGAATGCGTAAGCTAGTGTTTCAGGCACCCTCAACTCCTCCCATTTTCAGGAACCACGGATGCACTCTCCCGGTGACGTCATTGGAGTGCGTGTAACTTCCCGTGTGCTCTCGGAGACGCGTATACCCTCTCCGTATGGCATTCGCGTGTTGCTCGCGCAGCCAGAGCAAACGGTCGTAATCTTTTCGCCATAGTTCCTTCGGCTGCCAACAGGGTTGCAGGTAGAGACAGCTCGACTTTTGCTTTGCGGTGCGGCGGAATGTTGACATTTTAATGAAAGAAGAGTGTTTTTCTATCACTGGAACTGGCGACCAGCAACGTAAAAATGACAAAGATGCAAATTCTTTTAATCGCTAAAATCGTTGCCCTTGCTAAACAGGATCAGGCACGAAAGGTGTATAAGACCTTTTGTGTTTACAAACATAAACCGCCGCTTGCGTTCCAAACAACGTTCGTCGATCCGACTTTTAAGCCTGTCAGGCTTGTAAAGGAGCGAAGTTAATTTACAAGTGTATTCGAAAAAGCTTACCAGATCTTGCGCTTACTTCGTTCTTTTGGCGTTCCTGGAGAGGCTGGGATTTGCAAACAGTTCATGACATTTCAGAAAATGGCGGTGTTGGGGTGGACGTTGTTTATTGCCTGTTGAGTTTCTCTGGGACGTCAGAACTGGAGCACGGCCTGGTGGCGTTTACGCGAAAAAGGTTCGGCGTTACTCCTTTCACCCTTAAACTGAGACTAGAAGCTCACGTTGGCGCAGAAAAGCTCACCCTGGGTAACAGTGTGGCGCGAAACGCACGGCAAAGGCTGCCGAGCCAGCGATTCGCGGTAGACATGATCTCAACAGGGGTGAACGGAGTGCATGAGCCTATGATTGTGCTTGCAACTGTTTTGGTTTCAGCGGGAATTTATATCTGCGGTTGAGGACTGCAGGGATGGCGGGTAGTGTATTAATAACATATAAATTTACTGAAAGTTACCGCCGCGCCGTTGTCCGTCTGATCGAAAAAGGGCGAGCTTCGCTCTCCCATCAGAACGCAAAATAAACGTTATCCAGTATGTATGGCAGGCGAGCGACGTACTACTGGCAACGGAAGCACAGCGGACGCAATTACGCCTATGCGGCAAGCATCTCTGAAATTTTAAACCTGTAACCATCTATGAAACAGAAAGACAACAGAACACTGCGCTTATTGTTGTTGGTCTGTATTGATCGCGCATATCATTTCGCCAAAAGCACAACGTTTATGTGTTTATTTAAACTCGCGGGCATAACACCACCTTGCCGGGAAAACGATATTCGATTTTACATTCACAATTAAAAACTCTGCGTTGCAGACAGATTTGCGCTAAGCGCTGCTGCTGAAGTGCGGTTCGGTGCTTACACTGTATGGATGAATGATCTGCTCACCGTGATAACCTGATTGTGCTGCAGTTTAATCGACAAGAGACAAAAATACGAGTTAAGTGTGTCGTGGCCTGTGTGCAGATGCATGTGCTGGCAAACGTTCGCGACAAGCACGACACTTATCGCCAGCACGCTACATTGTTTGAGTGTTAAAGGCGGCATTCATTCTATCGCTGATGGAAGACATCGATTGAACCATCTGGAACAAGCATCAGAATCGACGGATGTCGGGTTATAATTACGACAACAAACAAAGTACCCACAGAGGTACCCAAAGAGTCAACTGCACCACTTGCAATATACACTTACGTCTTAGTACGCGGTATGTTTGCCAGGTCACGCTTTTGTCGGCCCGTTGGGCATATTTGTATCGATCTCTCGTGCCGACAAGAACTCAAAATTTAGCCGTAATCCGAAACTGAACAGTTTAGGACGGGAATGATTTGTAGTTGGTTAAGCGTAAACTTTAAAAACCACCGGAAGAAATCTTTAAGTGCGATGCGGGTAATTCATACGTCAAAATATCCCAAAAAAAAAAAAAACACAAAAAAACATTTTGATTTATAGTTGCATAATTGTTTTCTTTTACCGCTTAAAAATACTAAATCAAACTAAAGCGCCCGGAGGAGACACGCGGTACGCTGGAGCGTCGCATTTACGAAGCTATACGATCCCAATCACGACTCCAACTTTATATACGAAGGGCGCCCTGCATTGCCTGAGTAGCTGGCTGGTGATCCAGACTGGGGAGATCCATGATAATCACAGTATTTTTAGCTTTTCACAAACGCAGCATTTTATTCCCTTTTGAAGAAACAGATCTTTTGCTGCCAAACGGGCACCTCTTCCTCCGTGGTAACATCATCAACCAGGGAGGTAGGTACTCGCCCGCGTCACGACGATAATGGGAGAAGTTCGCACGAGATTAATGTCCAGCTCGTTGCGGGAATGAGAACTTTCAAGTTTGTTTAGAGCCGCTAAACGCCTGCTCGTTCATGAAACCTCACAGGTGCCGCAAGCACGTAGTCACCATTCTCCTGCTGCAACCGTCATGCGCCTACCTACGGGGCACATGCTGAGCCACGGTAGCTGCGGTACGAGATTATCTTGCTGAAACTGTGATCGTCGCTGGCTCATTGATAGTGGATTCAGCACGCCAGTATTAATAACCTGTACACCTTGATATCCTAAATTGGCTTTGATATTTTTGTTCATGGCTGCAGGGTTATTACGCTTGGCTTTACGCCGTGATTGGTGCTCCCAGGTTGCGTAAGCCAATTTCGTTACGCGCACGATACGTCGATACGTTGTACGACTGGTATGTCTCTTAACCTGACGTTGATTCTGGCATGGTGGAAAGTAAAAACATATACGGCGTAAGGCAAATCAAGAGCATGGAACAAGCATTTACGCCGATCCAGCAGAAGGTAAACTCCTCAACAAATTTCCTTCTTTTTCCGTTCTTTGAGACCGGAATCCATGCTCTGGAGAACCTAGGCGCGCGGTAAGGAGGCCTACGTGGAGAAAGATTTGCTGGAAGGCGCTTTGAAAGTCTGTGCCCGTGAAGGATTTTATCCGTGAACGTAACAGCCTCCCCTGAAATATCCGCCTCAAGAACAAGGGTAGATCACATGATAACAGCAGATTTTTGCTTCAACCCGCTTACTTAACTGAAGTAGTGACAAAGTTAATATTTTAGAAATATGTAGAATGAACCCGCGCTAAATGTTTAGTTTAGCTGTTTCAACATCATTGCTTCGCGCACTTTCTTTGTACCACTGGTAACAAATTCAGGTCTTCAGTTTTGCAGTGCCAAACAGCAGATAAATCTAATTAAATTTTTACATTACTGGACCTTATCAGTAATAAGTAGTGGATGCAACCATGTCATTTTGTTTAATTCCAATTATTTAGCACTGATCATAATTGGTAGTAACCACGTAAGCAACACAATTGAATTATTAGGCATTGAATGGTAAAACCGTACATTGCAATCATGTCAGCAGTAAGTTTAATTTACTCAGTATGCAGCTGCATATCGAAGGAAACATCGTACAGGCAGGGCCTGGTTCTGGGTTGTGTATTGATTGTTGACGCGGCTAGTCCAACTGTTTATTATTTTTCTGCAAGAGGAGAAGGCGGTGAAACAGCCATGCGGAGGTGACAACAATGCTATTTACCTTTCAGGATAGCTGCCTAACTGGCTCAGGAATAAGCTCTGGCCCTACAGATCTCAAACTGGCGGGATCGAATCCCTGCCGAAGACTGACGCCTGATTGGGCTTGCACAGCATTCGCTTGAAATTTACACTCTCCATAAGGCCATTAACACAAGAACGGAAATTCGTTTGCATTTTCTTACGTTTCTTTATCAGTCACTTTGAGACATCTAAGATTTCAATGTTGCATAGAGCTTACTCGCAGACTATTTTCCATGCTTCCGTACAAACACTGATTTCCTGCTGACTCTCGACGTAAACTCTCGTAACACAAACAACGTAACCGGGCAGCTGTGTGAACGAGCTCTTTCGTCGAGTTCACAGGGGGCGTTTTTCTGGTACAGTACGGTGACCACCTTCCTGAGCGCTTGGTTTCCGTTCACTAGACGACGTAGCGACCGGTTCAAGGTGGCTTTGCACGCGACATGTACAAAACCTGAAATATCCCTGTGACTCGTCACGTAAGTAAATGTAAACAAACGTCTGTGAACCGATACCCTGGAGATAACAGCTGGGGCATAACGAGATTTTGGTTTGAAGTAGAAGAGTAACCAGATAGTTATAACTAAATTCTGGTCTGCTTGGGTTGCGAATTTTAAATTTGACGTTTACTAGTAGCCATACATGAGTGAACACACAACTGCACTCTGCCTGAAATCGAACTAATGGTCATGTAAAATAATCCTCAGATCCGCCCAAAACTAATATGTAAATACATAAAAAAAAAACTGCTCAGTTAGTTGGCGTCTTACGTTTTATTATTGGCAAATAGCAAGACGACTAAACGCATTGCTGCACGAATCCTGTATACCTCATTTTGGGTGCCAGTCTGAAACCAAACGTTATCTTTTCTCACCGTATATATCTTCATATGTGCTCCTTGATGCGGAACTCGGCAGGAACGGAAATACCGGGCGTCGTACAATATTGTGGGGCAGCAGCGCGTGTTGTAATTTGCTGGAGATTCCGGCCTCTCTCGGGGATGCTCTTTCTTCTACCCCGGAGAGGAGGTGGTGGTCCCGTTGATGTGCTGGTGCCAAGTTAATAAAGCCGCCTGAATATTTAACGACATTGCCAGGTTGCAAACAAATGACGACAACAGCGACCGCCAGTAATGTATTTGTTGCCAGTGAGCATGCCAGCGGCGGTTTCGTCCCAAACGTAGCAGAAAGTTAAGTCTTGGGCGAAAATTTCTGCACCTGAACATGAACTTTACGCATTGAGCACAATGGAGCCTGGTGGACAAGAGGATGATTTGCTCATCAGTGGTTGGCGAACAAACAGCAGCAGGTTCCTTCATCACGGCACATTTGTCGCGGGGTCGCTGGGGTAGCCTGGGCCAGCATGGCCCAGGATACCCCACCGATTTTGCCAAACAGCGCTTCACTGAACTGCCATTGGCCCAACCTATTTCTACACCGCTTCGATGGCAGCACAAGAAGAGGGACCTGAACTGCCGGGCTGCGTGCAAGCTTACCTGTACAGCCGGCTTTAGCAGCCTGAAACGTTCCCCGGGCGCCAAAGATGGCTCAAGCAGACGGTCAATTATTGCTATGAGAACGAAGTGGTAACCTGAAGTTTAAGAAAATGATGCTGCAGCTGGGGATGATGAGATACAAGCACAAGCCGACTGTACTGGAGAGCAATACGATTCGTTATCCTAACTGTATGGCCGGCTCAAATGGAGCTTGGTGCGCAAGTTATTAACTTTGACGCTGGGGATGCAAAAACAGTCATCTCGGGTCCACGCCATTCTTTCAGGTCTTTGAAGAACTACAGCAGACCATATGTCCAGAAACTACTTTCATTGCTGGTTCGCTGTTGTAACAGAGATGGAAGCCCCCATTGCAGTGCCACTGTTTCCTTGAGTTCACACTAAGGCAAAGTACACGTACTGCCGAGGAAAACTCAGCACGGCACAGTTCATTTACAGTAAGACGGAAGGTTCATAAGCCAAGGTGTCGTCTTTCTGGAGAGCCACTCTGTCTGCGACGACTGCCGAGTGAACTGGGACGCAAGTGAAAATGACACAACGTCGAATGACACCATGAGCCATCTTTGCTGAATTTTACTTGCAGGCCAGTTGACGCGCGTTCGTACGTCCGTCAACATATTTTTCTTGAGGAAGTTAAAGTCGGTAGGTAGATTTTTAGCGCTCGAGCTGAAGGCTTACGAAGATGACCGTAGGGGAAACATTAGACTTGTGGATCTCCAGGCCGGCGTAAAGGCAATGCCTGCGACCATTTCTACCTGTATTACTCCTTGCATGGAATCTAGTAAGCCACTCCTCGTGCTTTTCTCGCTTGGTAGTCCGGTCTTTTGGTCTTGGAAATAGCATTCCCAGTGTAGATACTGACCCAAAGATGCCAGATATACTGAACTACTTATTGCGCGTGAGGTGCTTCAGTACTCTCTTTCAGTTAAGTGACACTGATGCGCGCGATGGATGGGGCTGCGTTGCTCTGGTTGTCTCTACATTACTGAGGAGAGAGATTCTCCAACCACCGGCGGAAAAATAAGTCCCGACATTTTGGTCGCCTGGCTCCTTCTCAGGATAGCTAGTTTCATAATGGTAAGACCGACTAAAAAAAAGACAAAAGAAAAAATCACAGGGTGTGGTATGCAAACTTTCATGCAAGAGTCTTACCTACATTGGCGTGGCAGGCTCACTGAAGAAAATGCACCAATTACAAGAACGACCGCACCAACGCTTCGACCGTGAACGCAGTGCAGGATTTAGCCAATACTGCGAAGCCTTGACCATCGAACTGACAGCTCATGTACATGTGGTGTTTGGGCCTGGAAATGTCTGGAATAGGCTACTCTTGAAATCTTGGCACATCAAGTGACGCCAGGAATATCAACCAGATCCCTAGTTGCCCGTTTGTGGCGCGCAAGGTCTCCGTCACGTTACAGAACAGTGACCAAGCACCGCCCTTAAAAAAGAGGAAACATTGTTTTCATTTGCAAAGGCGAAGTTTAGTAGTAGGCTATACGACATATAGCCACCTTGAAGAAGAATTGGCTGGCTGAAGCGTCAGAATTCTTTTTTAGGTTTTGTGGACTGGAAAATTGTCTTTTTTAATTTAACGATAAATAAGACCATGGCCACTAAAAATACCAGAAAGGGACGCAGCAAATAAAGCAGCAGCAAGGAGAGAAACCTGTCTAAAGCAATAGAGCAACTCCCATTTACAAAAGCTAGAGGCTACCTACTCCATTCTCTTAGAAAAAGTATTTCAATATTTTTGGATATACGCAGATTATGACTACAAATCACCGTATGCGATTGAAGATGACCTTGTTTGGAGATTTGTGTTTGTCCCTTTTGTCCCCTCTTGTTCCCCTTCTCTAGGAAATATTTTCATCATTGTTGTCAGCTCGCTTGCACCTGTTGCATTTAATTGCAGCTATAATCAATAACACGCTTCCAAAAAAATCTGCCAGCAAAACCTGCAAGCCGCTTTTGCGTCGCTTGCGCCCGAGATGCCTCATACTCTAGTATTCACGGGCGAAGTTTTGGACATAGAGTCGGTGCAACACTCAGCATTGTGGCGTGCCTTAAAGTCCTACCAGATATCTTATACGACTGTCACCGTTTTAACGATGCTATGGCTACTTGAAAGATTATATTCAAAACCTAAATAAATAGCCTTTCATCATAAAAAGGTCCTCGGGTAATTGGGACCTTACACGCCATAAAAAGGCACTAGAAGCATTCCAAATATTTATAGAAGACACCACTGCACTAATCGATCAACGAAGAGTTTGATTACTTACTTTTTTTTCTTAATATTTCGTCTGTGATATTGTCACGAAGGACAATTGATGAGGCGACGAAAACGGAAGCAAACTAGCGTCGGAGGCGTCGATCGATGTCGGCGAAATAGCAAGATCGAACGCAGGGGCGTGACTGACTCTGAACCGCCACGTGGAGCCTTTACGTACGCGTGGGTTTCTGAAACGTTCGGCGGAAAACGTTCGGTTCGTAGAACATTCGTAACTCGATCAGACGAGAAGGTTCTCTCGAACTTACGAGGACGCCATGTTGAAAGAATATAAAAAAAGAGGGTCCGCTCCCTGAAATCGAACCTCAAGCCTCCGCCCGAAAGCCAAAGCACGATAACCATTCGCCCACGCACGCGCACGCTGGACAATGCGCGTGGCATTACTCGCCCCTTCTAAAAGCGCATCGCCTCGATGCGATGTGCCAGAAAACAAAAGAGGCAAAATAAACAAAAAAATGCAAACTACGGAGGCTTGTAGAACACTATCGCATCGTGAGTAGTACGGAAACAGTTCACAGTCCTGTCGAGCGTACTGCGCAAACGCACTTCAGAGTCTTAACGAGCGTACTACGGCTTGAGGCGCACGAGGTAGACGACTTTTGGTCACGGAGGGCGACCAGATGAAGTCAGTGTTTTGTCGGGCATCACCTCGTAATTCAGGATGCCGAGTCGACGAAGCACCTTGTAGGGTCGAAGTTCCGATTTGACCGCTTCCACACTGAGACCGCGGCGGGAAATAGGTGTCACGCCCACACTCTGTCTCCGGGCTGAAACTGCAGTGTTGGACAAAATACTCGATAAAAGTATTTAAGCTAAGTTACTAAATGCCTGCTTCATAAAGTATTTAAAATACTACTCAAGTTACTTTCACTGTAAAGTATCTTGATCTGGAAGTATCTTTGAAGATACTTCCGCATTGCTTAATTTGTATCGACGTCATTGAAAACGACAATTATGCAGCCCGCAAATCTCGGTCACCAGAATGGTTTATTAGCACGCAACAACACAAAACTGGAAAAAAATATGGTAGGAGCTATTTTATGCGGTCGGACTATAAAGAGAAAAATAATGTCACGAATGACAAGTGATGAGGCGGCGAATAACTGAAGAAACTAAACGTTTAATGGGGCGAACTTGTGCCCAAAAATAAAAGGAAACAGAAGATAACAGCAGAGCGTCGCGGGCGTCGAAGTCGGCGAAGCAGCAGGGTCGAACGCTGGGGCGAAACTGACTCCGGCTCGCCACGCGGAGCCCCTTATGTACACGCGTGGGCTTCTGGAACAATCGGCGTAGAAGGTTCGGCGCGTAGAACATTCGTGACCTCGAATAAGACAACAAGGTTCTCGAATTTACCAGAACATCAAATTGGAAGTAAATAAATAAGAAGTCCGCGCTCCCAGGAATCGAACCCTGGGCCTTCCGCAGCGGAAGTCAAGCGCGGTAACCATTCGGCCACGCGCGCTTTTTTTTTCTTTATTGCCACATATTAACACACATTTACAAACGTGAAAGGTAAAAGAATAACGCCGGCCAGTCCCCGGCAGGCGTACGTGGTTTAAAATTCTTTCATGACAACCAGCCTGTCCAGAACAGGCAGCCATTCAGGCTGTTCACTGAGCATTCCATACACCTCTTTTAAATGAATGACACTTTCTATAAAATAGTCCCTGGCTTGACGAGGGTTCACTTCAGCATTTCGTACATCCATTCTACTCCGCCATAGACTGTGGAGGCCCAACAGCATCAACATGTCGTAAGGCAGTCCCCACATTGTCTATTGAAAGGAAGCGAATCCCGTACGCAGTTAATGGCATACCCTTTTTTAAAGTACGTTGTAGAATATCCCATAAAAAATAGCATCCCAACAGTCTAAGAAGATATGTTCGACAGTTTCCGGTTGTCTGCATAATAGGCAGTCAACAGACCAAGGGACGAAAATGCCTTTCCCCTGAAGCCAGGGCTTTACTGGGAGCGTTCCGCTATGTAGTTGGAAAAAAAAGGTTTTTACGGATGGCCGTACCGGCATTCTTTTAAGTCTTTTAAGGACATCCTTACCTGGACCCTCGCTATATAAGGAACGGTACAATGGTATCGGCAAGACCGTATCAACCAAATCTTTATACAGACGCTTCCTCGCGACAACGCTTAAATATTCTAAAGAAAAACGCACTTTTAAAAAGTCAAATGCCTTAGCCACTTCATACAAAAACCCGCGTACTCTCCCACACTGCATGTTTCTAGTGGTAATGATAAATTCGGGTAAGGCGTCACTCAGTCTCACTTGCAACACAGTCCGTAGGAAAGCATTCTTCTGATCTCTCAGAAAAATAAATCGAGTAACCACCTGCCGAAGGAACAGATGAACCAAACCCAAACCACCACTTTGCACCGAACGAAATAAATTTGTGCGACTGGTGCGCTCCCATCCAGAGCCCCACACAAAAACAGCAAAAACCCTATGCAACTTCTGAACATTCACTCGCGACATCCACAGCACTTGAAGTAGGTACCAAATTTTTGCCACCAGGAACAAGTTACAAATTGTTGAACGTGCAAACATTGAAAGTTCTCGGCCTCCCCAATTTGTAGTTTTAGCTCGCAACTGCTCTATTTCCCCCTCCAATACTCGGTAGTATCGCGGTATTGTTCAAGGGGCACGCCAAGATACTTGGGCGGCGAAACATTAAACTGGATGTTTTGATAAAAGGCTGGTGTGGTTTCCCAGTTGCCGTGCCACAAGCCTACACATTTGCTCCAATTTATAGCACTTCCCGCTAACTTACAAAACAAAGACGCATCACGGACAACCTCGCTAACACTTTCAGCGTCGTCGCAAAAAACAGCAATATCGTCTGCGTACGAGAGAACCTTGACCTCACTTGCGGCCAGCCTAAAACCACGTATTCTTTGATTATAAATAAGCTTTAAACAAAAGGGTTCGAGATAAATTGCAAATAACAGAGGTGATAATGGGCAACCTTGCCTGACCGAGGATTTTACTTCAAAACTTTCACTCACTTTCTTATTGATGATAAGGCTCGTGCAACACTTTGCGTACGACATTTTTACACCTTCTAAAATGACTGCACCAACATTCACGTGTTCCAAGGTAGTGAAAAGAATGTCATGAGCTACCCGATCAAATGCCTTTTCCAAATCGAGCTGTAGCATAGCTACATGACCTCCGAAAGCATCGCAGCACTCTAAAATACTTCTGGCCACGTGAATGTTGGTGAAGATCGTGCGTCCTTTGATGCCGCATGTCTGGTGAGGCCCAACAATAGTTGTTATGACGCTTTGCATTCTCCTTGCCAAAACTTTCATAAAAATCTTGTAGTCTACATTGGCCAGGCTTATTGGGCGGTAAGACTTTACCGACAAAAGTTGTACGGGATCGTCACTTTTAGGGATCAAAACAGTATGGGTTCTCCGAAAAGATAGCGGGGTTTCTTTTACCTCGTACGCGGCCAATATCACTCGGTGCAGAGCTTCCGCCATACCGTCTTTAAAGGCCTTATAAAAGCTGCTCCCAACCCGTCGGGTCCGGGAGACTTTCCTGAACTTAGGTCATCGATGGCTCTTTTAATTTCCTGCACAGTAATCGGTGCTTCAAGGCCTGCCTTAACCTCGTCATCTAATTTAGGCATTAGTGTTAAAAACTCTGTTTTAAAACCCTCATCTACGCTTATCTTGCGTCCTAGAAGACCACGGTAATATTCGGTGAAGGCGCATTCAATTATTTTTTCGTCTCGAGTAACTTCCTTGCCGTACTGGATGACACTTATTTCATTTTTTGCAGCGTATCTTTTTTCATCGCTAAGAGAACGCTTAGTCGGAGTTTCTCCCGCCCACAATCGTTTGGCTCGCGCCCTTATCACCGCTCCACGGTAGTTATCTATGTCGATAAGTTCAAGTTGGCTCTTTACTTCTCGTATTTCTTTGGTATACTTTCCAGGCTGAGCGCTTTCTATAGCCAACAAAAGGTGAAGCTGACATTGCAAATCTTTTTCTTTTTGCCTTTCACGACTTTTCAAAATGCACGATCTTTCAATCGCACTGCTTTTAACTTCTTCCTTAAAACGGTCCCACCGTGAACCAAAACCTCCGGGTTCGGCCTCAAGCAGCCTACCTATTCTTTCTTTAACCCCATTCACGAATTCCTCATCCTGTAGAAGCTTGTCGTTAAATTTCCAAGTATCCCAGTTAAAGCGTGTTTTCTTTTGTTTTCTTCCTAGCGTAAAAAATACTAAGCTGTGGTCGCTAAAAGATACATGCTGAACTTCGAAATTCTGACACAGTGGGACAAGCACCCCTGAAACATAAACCCTATCTAACCTCGCGTGGCTTCCACGTTGGAAATGCGTAAACTGGGGCGCATTAGCGGTAGGCAGAAACCACCCTACATCCTCTAAATTACATTCTTGTACTAAATTATTCAAAAACAGCGCACTCTGGTCACGCACCGGCAACTGGCTAACTCTGTCCTCTACCGCGCACACACAATTGAAATCGCCCAACAAAATCACTAATTTCGTTGAATTTAAGTAGGACGCAACGCGCTCAAAGAACAGCCGACGTTCGTTTTCCTTGTTTGGCGCGTAGACACAGATTACCCTCCATTCCCTTCCCGAAAAAGAAAAATCACATACAATCAACCGGCCGGTCGTGCACACAACTACTGATTCTACGACAATTCCTAAGGAATTTCTCAAAAATAATACGCAGCCTCCGGATCTACCCGCAGAGCGGCATACACATACGTGATACCGGGCTGTGAAGGGCTGCACCATTCGGCCAGTTTGCTCTTCGCTTTCAACTTTGGTCTCTTGCACTGCCACTACGTCGAGGTCGTTCTCCAGAAAAAGGCGGCTAACCTGGTACTGCCTGCGTCTGGCCGCCAGGCCGCGAACGTTCAGCGTAGCTACGCGTAGGGCTGTGTCAAGGTTTAAAACCCTCTCAGAGCGAGAGCAAGGCGGCCACACGGTGCTCACCTCGGATCGTCGAGAGACGCCACACGACACACTGTCTCGAAACAACGGCCGGACGCCTTGACTGGCTGAGGTGTCCATATCGCCAGAGGATGACGCCATCTCGGTGCAGACAGGTCGTGGTCCCTCTCGAAACCCGCGTGCCCTACAGAGCGCGGGCCCTCCCTACTGCGGTGGAGGCGTCGCCGGCGGCCTCCGGTCCGGCGGTATGTTGGGCTTGGGTCTTATGCCACCCCTGCGCGTCAGAGTCGCCTTTGGGGGCGGCTCGTCTGAAGTGGCAGCTCCAGAGTCCTGGCCGTCCTGGCCGTCGTGGTCGCTCGGTTGTCGGACTCGCTTGGGCACTAGAGGGGTGGTGCCTGCTGTTTCCGCGGCCTTGGTGGTCGCCCCTCCAGCCGTCAGCGTCCCGAAAGACGCTGACTCGTCGACGTTCTTCGACTCCCGCTCGTCAGCAGTTGGCGGCTCCTCAGGCAACGTGGCCTTCTCATCGTCGCCGTGACCGCCGTCGCAGGCCTCCAAAGGCTTGGGGTCTGTTGCCTGAGTTGGCGGCTTGCTTTCTTCCCCGCTTGCGGCTTCCTCGGCGTCGACCACGTCCATGAGGTGCTCCGAGGTATCGTCGCACCCCACGGGCCCTGCGACACTGGCGTACGTCCGGACACACTGGCTCTCTCCGTGGCCGAACCGCTTGCAGAGCGTGCAGCGTGGCACTCTGCACTCCCTTCTGATATGGCCTTTGCCCTTACACCGGAGGCACAGCGGCGCCCTGCCGGGAACCACCGCTAGCACCAATTCGCCGGCGATACGCAGCTGGTGAGGGAGGTCCTCCACTGTGACGCCGGGTCCGAGCTTAATGGAGACTGAACGCGTCGTCGAGCCCATGTCGGCGCAGCCCGGGACGCGCCACTTATCCCTGGTGACCCCCGTGACCCTCCCGTAGGGCGCCAAGGCCGCACGCACCTCGTCGTCTTGGACGTGATGCAGCAGCCAGTGGAGCTTGAGCCGGGTCTCCTGGTTGCTGGGGTCCACCACGACGCAACGGCCGTCCTTGACTTTGAAGCCCTCAGCTGCCTGCAACTTCCTCTTCCCCTCGGCGCTCTTGAAGGTCACAGCCCAGACGTGGTTATACTGGTATGCCCCCAATGCGAGCACCTCGGGAAGAACTGCCGCGAGGGCCAGGGCATCACGGAAGTGTTCCAGACGGTAGGGCCGGGCGCGCACGTCGGCGTGTAAAAAAAGCGTATTTTGGACAGACGGGCCAGTAGGCAGAGTAGGCAAGATAACTTCGTACTCCTGCGATGCAGCGTCAGCATTCCTGTTCCCGCGGCCCTGCTGGGCCGCTGATACCGCTCCACCGGAGCTCGACATTCCGCGTCCGCTCACTTCGGTGGCCGGAAGTGGAATCTTCGGCCACGCGCTCGCTGGGCAACGCGCGTGGCATTATCACTGACAGATGTTACAAACCATTTCTGGGACAACAAGAAAGAGGTCGCTTTAGCTACTGGGGAGGAGATCAGACCGTGGCGCCCCAAGCGGTTAACTTTAGAACTAGATGGATGGGGACAACAGATACAATGGCTCAGCGCTCGGCTGACTTAACCGAACGCGGCGTCAGCGTTCGGCTGGAGTTCGTGTTCTTCGGTGAGGGGACGAGGAGCTCTCTTGTTACCACTCCGGCCTGCATGAACAATGCAGCATGCGCGGTGCCCAGCTCAGCACAAAAGCCCAAGTGGGTCAAGTTCGCATCCTCTGACGACTGCTTTCGGGGAGATCCGGCACTTAACGTCACTTCACTAATTGTTGGCATTTTCATTAGACTGTGCCTCGCGCTCTATTAAAAAGATGACACGAACATGCCCACAAAGCCTGTGGGCATATGCACAGGCCTTGTGTTGGGTAAACACCGAGGTGTGGGAGTGACAAACGGGTCAGAGCGCTTCGCCAATAGTGACATCGCTGAATATCGCATCCTGCGGCGCACCTTAGACGCATCGTTTAACTACAATCCATATTCCCTATACGGGGAGTTCACTATAAACGAACTTAGGACATGGATATGAGTGAATGAATAACAAAGAGAACCCATACAATAGCCACGGCAGTGGTCGCACCTCCTTCAAGTAGGTTGCGTTCAGAAAAGCACTCAGCGTTGGGGGACACTTTGTTGGCATTTTGAGAGGTCATCCAGCTCTTAGTTCGTTTCCTGTATTGTTCTCTGCTTATCAATGTTCGCTTACAGACAGTGTTCGCGAGAGCAGTAAGCGCCGGACTGACAACACAAAGAAAAGAAAAAGAAAACAAAAAAACCTCGTCGTTTTGCTTTAGCGGAGTCAAATATACAAAAAAGCAAAACAAAAATGTCTACTTTTTTGTGTGTGTCCACTTCTCATTTTCTTCTGTTTGTTGTTTTCTTGACACTCAAGTCTGCATTGTTCTCGTAGGTCGTTTCCTGGTCTGCTTGTGCCTCAGGGTGGCATCTTTACTTCCGTAAAACCACACCTTTTGTTTCAGGATTTTTTTGGGGGGAAACTCTATAGACACAAAAGGCGCCTTTGTGAAGGACGAGGGAGAACCTTCATTGTACGAACCTTAGAGCTGAAGTATGAGTCACAGTCGGCAAAAAAGCGATAGTGTTCACGAGCTCAGTTAAAGTCACCGCAGCTAATCGGAGCTAGCAACAGGATTCGGTTGCTCGAAAGAATGTTCACGTTTGCTCGTGCTACGCCCATGCCACTTCATACTGAAAAACTCGGAAAATGGCGAAATGTCAAAAATGTATTTAAGATAATGAGTACAAGATACTCGGAATTGTAATTAAAATAGAGTATCAAATACTCTCGATCACAGGTATTTGCAAGATACCAAGATACTCCAAAAGTATTCAAGATACAGTATCTTGATAGAGTACTTGAGATAGGCACACGTCTGGCTGAAAGTGGACGTCGCGACGACGAAGGCTGTCGACACGTAGCTGACCTGTAGTTTCCGCGCGATAGCCAAGCACGGTAACCATTCGGCCACGCAGGCGCTCGCTCGCCAATGTGCGCGGTAATATGACGTTTATAAATAGTTGCACGCGCACATGTAAGCGTGTATTGTGTGTGGTCCGTAACAAAACAAATCACGTGCAACTTCTTCCAGCAACGTCCTGCGTTTAGTTCTCCGTGATTCACCGTCCCTGTGCTGTACTTCATACAGTGCATTATGCCTACATCTGAGCTTTTATTATTCATTGCTCTTTAGTATGACAAAGACTACAAGCTTCAGAAGTTGTGACTCAAGGTGTGCATAAAACTTTTGAGCCTTTCCACTCTGGTGAAGAAGGAAGAGCAGCGGAGCTGTACTATGTGCCGCAATTTACGAACGACGGCGGCAACCAGACAATCGGCAAGCCGGTTGTCTGGTTGCCGCTGTTGTTTATAGATGGCGGTAGCTGTCCAAAGGGTTGTGTCGAAATTTATTTGTCCGCGGACACGAAACTGGGAAAACTAGCCCTTAACAGTTCCTGCTGTAAAAACTCATAAACTCTTGGCTTTTCTAGACACATTATTTTTGTACCTTACCCCTTTCCATGTAGAGTAGCCGGCCACGAAACGTTTGTGGTCAACCTCTGATGATGTGACGTATGAGAAAGAACAAATGTTAAAATCAGATAAAGAGGCAAAATAAATTTAGTGAAAGGACAGCAGAAAACAATTATACAGGCTTGATGATGGTGACAAAGACATGGAAGCACAGAATGCGCCTCGCACAAACGGGATTTCGTGTTTATTTAGTGCTAGGTTTTTCGTTTTTTTTAAATCTATTTTTATTTTAACTTTAGGTACTTTTATTTTTCATACTATATATTTTTAATATTAGATACTTTATTTTTGTTTTATTGATTTATTTTTATATTTGCCATGTATATTTTATGTATTTTACTTGTTATTTTAACTCAAGAGGTCCCGCTCTTGCCGGCACATTTGCATTCAAATCAATATTATATATGCCTCAACAACAGCCGTGCTTATAGCGATAGGGCTGGACGACGACGAAGTGCGAGTAAGTGAAATCCATATACTTGTCCTTTTATGAGGGGGACCAGTGGCCGAGTGGGCTAGTGTATACCAGCTCAGAGCACGTGGAGCGAACGCTCACGCTGCAGAGCCCAGGGTCCTGGGCTCAATCCCCGCCCTGCCTATTTCGATCTGGATGAGCATCGTACCGGCGTGCGGTCGTGTATCACTAATGCAGGACGCACGTTAAAGACACTAGGCTAGCGGTTTGTACTCCAATGGCTAAATTGCTTTTCTACAGCTGAGACACCCGACGCCCACTACAGCAGACTAACTTCCGGCTGTATAAACATACACACAACAATTTGCTCTTATAAATCGAATCACTGGGTGCAGGGTTCCTCCCGGGTGCCATTGTACCTCCAACGAGATCTGTTTGAACGACGCAAGATGAGCTCTAATGACAGCAGTTCGGCGGATCTCGGTGGCCGGGTTCAGAGCGGGCAGCGGAAAGCTCCTTGGACTACAAGATTAAACACACACAGCACAAAAAAAACAACACACAAACAGCACAATATTTTTATCACCCTCAAAAATGTTTTTTACACATAAAATGACGTGGCCGGAACTCAAAATGCACCCGCCCTCCAGGAAGCTTCCCGACTTCTGTGATGTTTCCGCAACTTTCAAAAATCGATGTGCTCATTTTTCTAATTCACGTCAACATCTCTATCATATCTGATATGCTCCTGTCCTGAGACTTTCGCATTTGTGGTCAAATACAATTATTTTAAGCACACCTACCAACGCAGCAAGCAGGCGCACGGAATATCCTAAAACATTCGTCCCCGTCTCATCCGCCATCCTGGAACCAACACCACGCCATCTATAGACTGCTGGAGTCGTGAATTCTTCCTGTTCTACCATCAGGTGTGATTGTTGCAAATTCTTTCTTTATGCTGATATGCCCTGATGTCTGTGCGAAGTCACAGACTTAAAAGAAGCGCTCTTATCGATGATTCAAAGGTAGGACCTCCTCGTCTTGTGTCCATACCAGGTGAGCCACGTCTGGGTGGCCACCTTCGCTAACCGATCAGCCAGATGCATAATTAAGGCGTGCGTGGAACTTCAAGTAAAATAAAAATGACGCAAAATCATTGACCCATGTGAGAGAGGGATCAAGCTGAGACTTTTCCGACCTCTACTACCTTTCTTTGCCAGACAGCTAGATCATGAAGGTTCTTCAGCCGTTTGGCACGTTCAGAAAAATTGGAAAGGAAATATGGCGATTTTTGCAGGTTGAAGAGACAGAAACAAGGACACGAGTCGTTGCACTGGTTCTACAGGAACATACCTCCGTGGACAAAGTACCACACATGCTTAACATATATGGTGGGAACACACTTGTGGCCATTTCTGGACGTCCTCCTTTGTGTCTACAATGTAAAGCCATCGGTTATATTCGTAGGCAGTGCAGCACACCCGATGCACCAAGTGTTTTGCGATTAAAGGGCGCATCAAGAGCGCACGACGCGAAAGCGCCGATGGGAGAGCGTGCGTCACGAGAGTGCAGCAACACAAGAGCGCGTCCGCTTAGAAAGCGCGACACGAGAGCGCTCAACCTGTTTAGCGCGCGTCAGGAGAGCGCGATCGGGGTGGATGGATGGGTAGTAGTCTCGCGAACAATGTTTTTTAATGCGAAACCATGAACTGTCCCATGGGGCGAGCCTGCGTCATGAGCCGCGCCAAACGGCAGATAAATTACCATCTCCCAACGAAGCGAAGTGAAGCCGCGATCTGAGGCATCCCAGCTGTCAAGCCGCCAGAAAAGCCGAGCCAAACGGCAAATAAATTCACCCCTCGAAGTGGAGCCGAAATATCATGGACAGGACTCCCATTGGCTGGCGCGTGTTATAGTTACAAGGAACGAGGCTCCCATTGGCCAAGGCGCGTCAGTTTTAAGGAGAGCCACCGTATGGCTCTACGTGCCCGCGCCAGATAAAGCCGAGCCAGAGCGCGCGGGAAAAGGAAACGTTTGGCTCGCGGGGTCACCCAGAGAGAGCTCGCTCGAGCTTACTCCGGAGCGTGGCGCGGCAACTTCACGAGAACGCGCGCAAGAACGACATTCATGCTTTTGCATTCATAACTCATGAGAAGTGCTTAGGTGTACCTCGAGCCGTTTTTTTATCCGTTAGCATTAGAACGCTTGTTTTTATGAAGACCCGCCTGTGTCAGGCCATGCGTCCGTTTGTCATCGCCATGCATGCCGTCGCGAGCAGTGGAGTGGTGAGGAGGCATCGTGTTTCACAACACCTCCTAGAAGACAAGGCCGTAGCGCCCTTCTCGTGACGTCGCGAAGGAAGGCCATCGGGGGCGCGCGGCGAAGCGAAGGCAACGCGCGTGGATCGACCGTCGTACGACGGTCGATCCACGCGCTTTAGTCACATACGCGTGTCTTATTAGCTAAAATGAAAGCGGCACATAGCAACGGGTCTCGAAAATATTTTATAACACGGGCAAAATATTACACCGTTAAAATAATCGGGATGAAATGGTACGGGTAGGCGTATAAGAGAAACCATTGAGCCACGCAATAATTGCTGTAGGAATGCATAATTTACACAGAAATACTTTAACAAAACGGCGAGACACGCAGTGATTGGACACAGCAAAACAAATCACAGTTAAAAATCAGGTAGACGTAGTCAACGCGGACACGGCTGAGACAAGTGTCACTTACGATCATGTAAGTGATGTTATCGCGTGCAGTGACTGAATTCTTGCATTATACTCCTTGGCCACACGGCAAAAGCAATGTAATTTCGATCGAATGACATTATGGGGTCGACGAATCAGCTTGCGACGCTGATTAAGTCCCATATCATTTAATGAAAATATATTAAGTTTTCCGTGTGGCAGGGATACCAAACTTACTATTTACAGTCAACTATTTTACTTCTCCCTGTAGGCTCGAGCTGCCTTAGAACAAAACATCTTATTTTGTATGCAATAATACTATTACCTTAAATACAGTTAAGATTCTAGTATAAAGGTAAAGACAATAAAATAGCATTAGTATAAATAAACATATAAGCACAAACAACGCACTTTGTACAATCACACAAACTTGTTATTCACCTTCCAGTGAAAACTAGAATATTACCACGCATATTTACAAATGTCGACGCAACGCACACGGATAACGACGAACAAGATGCCATTCTGTCACGAAAAACAAAAACAGAAAAAACAACCCGACTGCAGCACTTTACTCGCGTCTCACATGACCAAGAAAGCCCGTAAATAAGTTGTTACTCAACCTGTCGATCGTATCCACACGTCTCACATTAGCCGTGGCGAAAACATTTGAGACACGAACTTTAGGTCTTTCTCTGTCGAAAGAGAGGTCTATCGATAATCGACCGGTGTCATCGTTGCTGGTTGCCACATATGTCACTCAAACCGTGGCAGGACTTGTTCTGCGAATCTACGCAAATGCCGCACTATCAAGCGAACACAAAAAAAAACTACCTGAGACTGCGGTGACGATCAAGAAACCACAGGAAGGATCAAAAGAACCACACACACACAAACACGACAGCAGCGGGTGGCAGCAGTGTGGGAGGCCTAACAGCTTAACGTCGTCGAGCCATCTCTTGCTCGCGTGCGCTCCCTGCAGCGATGACTGGATTTGTTTTCGGTTCCCTTCCCTTCTCAATGTCTCAGGGTTCCCTTTGAGACAGTCAGCAGCTCACACACAACGTAAATTTACCAGAATCGGAGCCCGTACGAGGGAAGAAAACGTCGCAGCGGACCGGTTCATTCGAAAAGTGCGCGGATCTGCGGGATTGCACATTAGTTCCGCGGTACGGGGATAATCATAAATTGAAAAATTAGTACTTTCAACCTTGATAGCGTGTTGTATATTATGTTTATATTATATATACAATAAATTGTACAATACTGCGCTTTTAAAACATATATCAATGTCAGAAAAACGCTCACGAACACCCCGCGGCGCTCGTTTTTTACGTCGACGCGGTCGATGCCACAAAATGTTTCTCGCGTAGTTGCGCTATGGACTTCCTCCTCCGCCATTGTGACGTAACCACTCGGAGCGCTCTGGCCTTCTCTTCTAGGAGGTGTTGGTTTACAGATCGTGTTTACAGATTTACAGCGGCGGGGAGAGAGAATGGGTGACGCGTGCTGACGTCATTGCGTCGGACCAATGCGAGCGTCGCACAGCTGGCGCGGAGCCGGAGACGAGTAGGCGCCGTGCCGCTTGGAAGGGGGAGGCTCAGCTTAGTTGCCAGTCAGGCGATGGACGTGGATGTTACTACAAGTGATACGGCTGACCCTATCCAAGAGCGACGACGGTTGAAAGCCGAGGTCACGCGTCAGAGTACGCCAGGCCAAGAAAGTGGAAGAGCTTAAACGCCGTTTGGCTAATGCTTCAGCTAGGACGAGTTGGGGAATCATGTTGATGACTTAACAGCGCACAAAAACAACACACATAGTATGTTGTTTTTATGCGCTGTGAAATGTTATCCGTTTGGCTGCTGCTACGGAGGCAGCAGGCAACGGAAGCGTGCAGCGGAAAGCGGAGAGGGAAAAGCATTAATAAACGACAGGAAAGCGGCGATAAACGTATAGCAAGGGGTCCTAAACAAATGCAAAGGGGCCAAAAAAGGGTGTGAATGGAGCCAATGCGAAAGCATTTCCTTCGAATGAATCTCATTGATCATCGAACAATTCAGAGCTGCAGCTCTTAGGCGCCCGTTTCCGGTTTGAGCGGCGTCGCTGTCACCGTCGGCGTAACTCGCGCGTTGCATTATGAGGAAACGTCCCATAATGACTTCCCACGTGACGTCACGAGGGTCCCGCGCGTTGCGTCATGGGACGTTTCCCATAATAACGTCGCACGATGACGTCACGAGGGTCACAAGTGACGTCAAGACAGTTACGAGTGACGTCACAAAGGTCACCCGTGAAGGTAACGACGAAGGTCACGACCTTCATTTCATTTAATTTCATTTTACTTTCATTTATTCGTACCTCACAAGCGCCCTAAGGGTGACATACATGAGGGGGAAATTCAACAGTATACAAAGAAAACAGAACAGTGAAAATGTGAACAAACATCATGCAAAAATCCGATATAATGAAAACACGTGGAAAGCATACATATCAATTTACGCAGTATTGAGCACATGCACTTTTAAATTCGTCGACATTTACTAAAGACACAATGTTAGCGGGAAGTTTGTTGCAGTCAGAAATTGCCAACTGTAAGGGTGATGTGTGGAAAAGTTTTGTTTGTGATGTTTGTAATAGTATCTTATGCTGATGATCAAATCGAGGAAAAATACGATGTGACGGCTTTAAAAGTTCAAGCTTGAGGTGGGTTATTGTAATACATGTTATGGATAAAGGTTAGCCTAGAAAGTTTTCTTCTGGTAGAGAGGAGTGGCAAGTCTGCTTTTTCTTTCAGCTGAGTTACGCTTGTGTGTCGAGAATAATCTTTGTGAAATACAATCTGCTTGCCCTGTTTTAATTAACTCTATTTTGTTGAATTAGGTAGTCTTGAGAAGGATTCCATATGATAGAAGCATACTCTAATTGAGACCGAACATATGATTTGTAAGCGAGTAAATGAACGTCCGGAGGTGCCACATATAAATTTCGTCTTAGAAAACCTAATTACCTACTAGCCTTGCTGGCCACATAATTTTCGTGATCTTGCCAGTGTAGGTTCTCGCTCAGAATAACTCCTAGATACTTGTAATTATTTACTTTCTCGATTGATAGATGATCTATTGAGTAATTAAAACTTACAGAGGATTTTTTTTGTGGAGAAGCTCATGAATTTATATTTTGAGATATTGATATTTATTTGCCAGCGATCATCACCACAAAGATTGATTAATTGATTGATTGGGGTTTCATGGCGCAAGGGCTACTAAGGCCAAAATGCGCCAAGAGTGAAACTATTGTATAAGCAAGGGTTTGGAAGAAGAAAGAGCTATAGTAGCTAACGGTGTAATAAAACTATGTATATGAGATTGTATAAGTGTTACAGGATGAAGGTGAGTTTGGATTACTAATTAAAATCATAGTCGGTGTATAAGGCCGATGTCCTTGAGAAAATTAACACACAAGCATGCGCAATCAGCGGCTGTTCGTCAAGTACAATAACTAAGTGCAGTGGAGTATGTTCCTGATATATTTGCGAAAATGTTTAAAACGATCTTGGTCATATCTGGGGCACTCAAGTAGGATGTGTGTTATTGATAGAGGAATGTTGCAGTGTTCACACTCAGGAGCATCCTCTCCACGCAGAGAGATGCCCATGGGTGAGACGCGTATGACCTATCCGTAGCCGACACAACCACCTCATAAAAGCGTTCCCGATGCCGGGCGCTTTCCACTCACTTAGAAAAGGTTTTACCGCATGTAGTTTGTTATGTGTTTCATTATTCCATTCACGTTGCCCTTTAGTTCAGAATACAACGCTCAAAGGGATGTGGTAGTCTTTGTATGGTATTTTCTGTAGGTCTAGTTCTCCTCATTTGCAGAATTTGTGGCACTATCGGCCTCTTCATTACCTGGTATGCCGACGTGGCTTGGAACCAGCAGAAAATTATCTCAATCTGCTTGTAGAGCAGCGATAACTGTTTGTAATTCTAGAACCAGTGGATTTCTAATGCAGCTTCAGTGATGCAAGTGTCTAACTGAGCTCAAGGGTCATATTATGTGCGTGGTGGAAGCCTTTTTTCATTGCAGTAAACAGCTAACATCAGGCCGTAGTACGAGCTGTCAGTATGGTAGCTTACATTTTGGATTCTCTTGATCGTTTTACAGATGGCCCTACCATAGCTGCAGTAACCACCGAGTCTGTTTTAGACTCATGCTGTATACAGACCCACATGCTGTTCATACTTATTTTGTAGCTGAAAGAATTCCTGCCTCATGACTCTCATTTGGTGTATCTGTCGAATGTTTTGCTGTATGAGATCACAATTAATGATATGATAATCCCACGGGGCTAAGTAGTGGTTAAGCATTGAACTACTGGAGGCCTGGGATCTAGTTCTACAGACTCAGCACAATTCATATTCCTAATGGCAAAAGGAGGAACAACGGCTGGTTTATTTTCGAACGTTCTCTGGAACCCATGTTTTCGAGGTTATCACGTGTAGGGTGCTGAGGGACAGAGCGAACTCGAATAGAATACATATACACCAGAGCAAACCTCCTACTTTCAAGGGATGGCTCATTAGCTTCTGCATATAGACTAAGTACCAGGGGAGGTACTGAAATGCTCCAGTAGCAAATCGCAGTCCCTGGTGGTGAATGGGGTCCAACATCTTTAGAATTGATGCTCAGGCAGAGCCATACACAATGCTCCCATAATCAAGCCTGGAGCGAACAACCGCCCGGTATATGCGTAAACAGACATAGTCTATCGGAGCCCCATGATACATGTGATAGAACCTTAAGTATATTCAGCGATTTGAGACATTTAAGTTTTAAGTTCCTAATATGTGGAACAAAAGTCAATTTCGAATCAAATATGAATCCCAAAAACTTGTGTTCAGTTTTGTGGCTATTTGGTATTCCATACATTTGTAAAGAAGGCTCTTGCAGGACTCTCACGCCGGCGAGAAAAACACACACAGGCAGTTTTTTCTGGCGAAAATTTAAAACCGTTTGTGTCAGCCCATTCTTGTAACTTGTTAATTGCCAGTTGGACCCGACGTTCACATATTGAAGGATTACAGGACGAGACAGCAATTTGAATATCGTCTATATATACGAATAATGCACGGAAGGAGGTATAGCACGGGCAATCGAATTCATCTTTACAATGAAAAGGGTTACGCTTAAGGACACCTCCCTGGGGAACTCAATTTTCTTGAAAAAACTCCCTGGAAAGGGTTGTTCCCAATCTTACATAAAAAGTGCGACATTGCAAGTAACTTTGAATAGCACCTACGCATTCTACCTCGGACATCAAGACCAAACAAATCCTGCAAAATTCCAAAACGCCAGAGCCGTATCCATATGCCTTCTCTAAATAAAAAGACAGAAACACAGTGTTGCTTATTTACAATTGCCTCCGCACAGTGGTCTCAAATCGAACCAGGTGATCGAGCGTGGATCGAAACGGACGGAAGCCGCACTGATATTTGTCTAGAACGTTGCTTTTCTTTAGGTAATACATAAGTCTTTTGTTTATCATTCTCTCCAGTGTTTTTGAGAGACAACTCGTTAGTGCTATCGGTCTGTAACTGGAAGCACATGAAGCATCTTTGCCTGAGCTTAAGCAAAGGAATGACAGTGGCCACCTTCCAAGACGACGGGAAATGACCCTCCGACCAGACACGGTTGAATAAGTACAAAATGAGCTCAAGCGTTGAGGGATGTAGGTGGCATAGCATAGTGTAGTGAATACCATCAGGACCGGCGGCAGTCTGCTTGGGACTATGCAATACTGCCTCAAGTTCATGTAGTGTAAATGGTACATTATAAGGTTCTTGATTGCCTCCTGAGGTACTTATAGATATTTTCTCGGCATGGAGTTTATGCCGAATGAAAGCTGGCGTATAATGATCAGAGCTTGAGACAGACTCAAAATGCTCCCCTAGCAGATTAGCTTGCTCCTCAATACTTTCGGGGCAGATTCCATGTCTAGTCAAAAGAGGGATTGAGTATGCACGGTAGCAGCCATTGATCTTATGTACTTGGTCCCATACCTCTTTGCACGAAACACTGCTGTTTATGGAAGATGTGTATCCCTTGAAGCTGTCTCAGCTTAGACTTCTTTCGAATAGACCGAGCACGAGATTTCATTATCCTAAAGGTGATGAGATTCGTTTGTGTAGGGTATCGGCGGAAAATTCCCAAGCTTTGTTCTGTTTCTTTTTTGCTATGCGGCAGTCGTTATTCCACCATGGTTTCGGTTTCTTGGGAAGATGTGTTGATGTCATGAGTATGGCCATGTTTGATGCTTCTAAAATATGCTTGGTGATATGCTCAGTTATGCGATCAATGGAGAACTCACGGAGAGATGTACACGCTAAAAGGGATGCTTGTTTAAAAACTGACCAGTTTGCTTCGTCAAACTTCAAACGGGAAGTTCGCATTGGAAGTGTAACCGGTCGTCCAATGCGATTTAAAATTATGGGAAAATGGTCACTTCCAAATGGGTTAGGCTTGACCCCCCATGAGAAGAGAGGGAACAGTGTTGGGTCACTAAGCGACAGGTCAATGGAGGTGAATAAGCGGGTTGGAGCACTAAAATATGTAGCCTGCGAGTTGTTGAGCAAGCATAATCCCGTAGAAGAAATAAATCGTTCAATCATTGATCCTCGCGTATCACATCTTCCACTACCCCATATGGGGTTATGAGCGTTAAAATCTCCAAGGATTAAAACTGGTCGTGGGAGTTGGTCATACAAACACTCAAGTTCGTCCTGAGTTAGAGCATAATTAGGATGTATGTAAATAGAGCAAACTGTCATCAAGCGGTCAGACAAAACACGAACTGCCACAGCCTCCAATCTAGTATTGAGGGGTACCTCAATACATGGAGTAGATCGCTGAACTATAATTGCTACCCCACCAGAGGTATGGGACGAATGGAGACGGTCTTTTCGAAAAACATGAAAGTGCCTTAAAAATCCAGAATGGTTGTGATTCAAATGGGTTTCTTGAAGGCAAAAGATTAATGGGTGATGATGGTCTAACAAATAGCACACATCATCGTAGTTAGTGTAGCAATCCTCGACAGTTCCATTGGAGGAGGACTTCTTCCATCATATGTAAGGTGGTATTTATCAGAGACTGTCAAGTTGGACTTAGAAGTCTATCTTAATTCGAGGTGCATTTTTCTTTTTGGAGGTATCTTTCGGCTTACCTGTGGTATCACAGGTGGCCGAAGGTAATGACTCTGAACTAGAGTGGGGCCTCGTCCTCCTGGGGACTGCGGCCCGCTCTCGTCGATCGGTTCGTCTGGAGCCGCTGCTGGCGGACCCTTGGGGCTCTCTGGCCCAGGCGGCTTGCCAGGTATACGGGGGCCACCAGGGGCACGAGGGAGACCACGGCCTTTAGGTGGCTGGGCTGAAGGGGGTGCACAAGGCACAGTCCCCTGTGCTTTAGTTTTAGTGGATCCCGACGGACCGGCATCCACCTTTCGGTTTGAGGGCGGAGCTGCTAGCACCGCTCCTGCCGAGGTTGAGGGGGACGAAAAGGGTCACACAAACCGTCCAAGGACGTCTGTGTTCCCGTTGTAGCTGTTAGCCGTGCAGGTCCCCGGCGCACGGCATCAGCATAGGAGCCCAAAGATTGAAACGAGTAGCGTTTCTTGGCCTCTGGGTAGCTGACGTTTTCTTTTGTTTTGATAGTCAAGATCTCCTTCTCCTGCTTCCACAGAGGGCATGCACGCGAGTATGCTGGGTGGGGTCCTTTACAGTTTGCACAACGAGGTTTCGCAAACATCAGCTACATGCTCCGTGCTCCCACATTTTGCGCACATATCTCTTCCACGGCAGCTGCAGCGAGCCGTGCCCAAACCGCTGGCACCTAAAGCACCTTTGGGGGTTTGGGATATACGGCCGGATGCGACAGTTTATGTAGCCAGCCTTTACAGAAGCAGAGAGAGAGTGACGCTCAAAGGTGACTATGAGATGTTTAGTGGGAGTTTCTGCTCCATCTTTCCGGAACATGATCCTTTTTACGGCAACTACCACAGAAGAGCGGAGGCCCTCAAGGATCTCTTCATCGCTGCTGTGCAGGAGGTCTTCCTCAGAGATGACCCCGCGAATGGTGTTTAGGGGGCGGTGAGGAGACACTATGACTTTTACATCTCCGATGGTGTTCAAGGTGAGCAAAGCAATGCTTTGCTCACCTTGAACAAAGAAACAAAGCAATGCTTTGTTTCTTTGAGTTTACCTCCACAAGCAGGTCTCCGGAATACAGTTTTTTTGCATTATAATCGTCTCCAAGGCACGAGTCAAGGACTTTTGCAACAGCAAAAGGTGAAAGCTTGGACATTGGACGCTGATCATTTTCTGAATGAAGTACAAAGAACTTCGTAAACATGTCTGATTTAGACTCTTTAGCTATGACAAGAGGTTCGGGGCGCAGGCGCTTGCCTAGTCGCCACGAACCGGGTTTTGGTTTAGGAGGGGCAGCCATAAAAAGGCAAAAAAATTTCGGCACCTGTGGCGCACCACCCACCACGGAGTCCAACAAGGGGACAGGAAACACCTCATAACAGTACGGGCTTGTCTGAGTATGCTGCTCTGCCAGTGCTACCAAGACGTTATAACCAAGTGTGGTTTAGACGAGAGTATCTATTGCCACCCAAGGTTAGCCCTTGCCGCCAAAGAGGGAGAAAATGGAGCAAGAGAAATGAGAGGGAAATAAAGGAAACAGGAAAGATAAAGGTGAAAGATTGGAGGGATAGTAGAAGAAAAGGCGACTAGGCTGAATCATCCTGGCCGGGCCTTACCAGGACTCCCGTCTACGAGAAGCTAAGAGAAGCGGGGGCCGAAGTGGTGTATTGCCTCACCCGGGGGCCCCGAAGGGTCCAAACCTACCCCGGGCTCGGCTCAACCACCAGGATGCCCTTTTCCTCGGACACGGGAAAGCCACGCACAGCCAGACGTGGGCGGGCGAACCCGCATGGCTCGGGGTCCGTGGAGACGCCACTCTCCAAACACCTGCTTTCACAGGTGCCCCCTGCGGGGAACACACCACAAAGAGAGGGCGTCTAAGACATGCTGTAGTGAGAGACAGTTGGTCTGGTTCTTGACAATTCTATAAATAACGCAGTCGTCTGCAAAGAGTCTGAATGTGGAGGAAATGCTAGTGGCAATACCATTGATATAGATAAGGAATTAACAGGGGCCCAAAACTGATCCCTGAGGAACTCCAGTCTTCACCCTAATACTAGAAGAAACATTACAACGAAAAGAAACTGCCTGTGTTCTGTTGGTCAAGAAATCCCGAATCCAGTTGATTAAAGAACTATCAATATTAAGACACTCAAGTTTTTTAAGTAGGCGTTTATGTGGCAGGCGGTCAAACGCCTTAGAAAAATCAATAAAAATAATGTCAGTCTGAATTCGTGAATGTATGTGTGTAGATCGGCTAATAATTGAAAAAAGTTGGATTTCGTAAAACCGGTTTTTCCAAAAGCCGTGCTGGTTTATGAAAATGAAATCATTGTCTACAAGAAAGTTAATTATATGAGTGTACACAACATGCTCAAGAATCTTGCATGTAACACAGGTTAGAGATATCGGTTGATAATTAAAAAACAAAGATTTACTACCAGATTTGTAAACTGGAGTGACGATTGCATGTTTCCAGTCATGCGGCAGAATGCTCTGGTCTAAGGATTGTTGATAAAGATGCCGTCGGCACCAGGAGAAGACTGGAGGGGAGGTTTTGTATTATATTGTTAATACCATCCGGGTCAATTTTAATCTTCAACAATAAAGAATGTTTGTGTGCAAAATCACACTGGGGCAGCGGGTAAGATTCCTCGGTCAAAACATCTCCGAAGTACTCATTAAATTTGTTTGCACACTCCATTGGCGACATTACATTTCAATGCTGGTCTAAGAAACAATTAGGAATTGTGTGTTTATGTGGGCTGATTATTTTTCAAAATTTCTTGGCATTTGTTTGCATCAAGTTTTTTACACCATTGCCGTAAAACTTGGATTTTGCTACCTTAGTTTCACGTTTTGCACAGCTTTGCCTGAGTATCGTACTGAGAACATAATTCGTCAGTATTCCGAGACTGTGCCTTTTTGATTTTAGTGTTCAGCACTTTTTTCAGGGATTTCGTGAACCACGGCTTTTCTGGTGCATCAGGTATAGTAATTTTGGAACTAATGTAGCAAGTATGTCTTTGAACTTATTTTTTATCATTTTCCAATTCTCTTTACTGACCAAGAGAAGAAATCCCAGTTAAATTCGGCAACAAAAGTTTCTAAAACACTGTTTATACCATCAATGTTTGCCTTAGAGAGTCGTGAATTTCCTTGGACTGTAACGGAGCATTTCTTATAGATATACTGAAGTTAATCGGGACAGCCACGTGGTCACTGATCTTGTCAAGACACGTGACATTTTTTAAAATATTCTGGCACAGAAGTGAACAATAAATCTCAAATTGCATCCTCCCGAGTGGGTTTAAGTACTACTTAGGTCAGGGGAAATGATTGCGAGATGTCTGGAAAGGCGGGTGTCAGCAAATTGTTGCGACATTCGTCAGATACATTAACAGTGGTCCATTCGATCCGGGAAAGTCACCGCCAAGAAAAACAGACAACCATGGGTAACGAAAGGTAACATTTCCAACAGAGGTTTACAGGTGATCAACAAAATGAGACGAAGAGTTTGGCGGTCGATAGCAAGCACCTACTAAAATGAATGACGAAGCAACCTTTACACGTACCCAGATTATTTCAATGTTGTCATCAATTAGAATGGGAACAGCAGGCGAATTTCTTTGGACAGCAATAAGGACTCCACCACCACGTGACTATATCCTAAATTTTCTGAAAATCGCGAAGTCATGGTCGAGTACTAACTCATTATTCAGTATATTATCAGAAAACCAAGTCTCCGTTCCTAACACGACGTCGGGGTTGCACATTGCAATTGTATAAGCGAGAGCGTCTTGTCTAGATAGTATGCTCCGAAAGTGACCCTCATGAAGCCTTCATGAGGGTCGCGAGTGACGTCACGAGGGGGAGGGAGAGAGGAAGGGGAGGAGGAGGAGAGAGAGAAGGAGGGGCATACCTTCTTCTCCGCACCCTTCCCTTTTCCTCCTCAAGAGCTGCGCTCTAATTCGGCATTACAGGGAGTTGTAAACGTCTTCAATTTTTTTCTCAATGTTTCTTTTAATTGGCTACCGCAGCCACTAATACTCCTGTCACCCGATGCCATAACGCTCCTTTTCCTTACCTGTCATTTCCGCTAAAGGATATTCCGCTATAAAGGAGCTGCGGTCAAACGGCCGGCAAAATGCTATATACCACCAATATTGATTGCTTTGGCGCTGGCCACACGGGGTTAAAAACTAAACTAAAAATATTATTCTAAAAATTTACAGATGTTTAAAACATTACAAGTTAATGCTTCTTTTACGAACAATTTTTGGAACGTAAATAATTTAAAGAATAGTGTACGATAGCATTCGCAAGAAGCTTTCGTGTCATAGCCAGACACTGGCAACCACGACAGTTTACTAAATTTACAGTGCACTAAATTATTGTCTGCTTACTGAAATATAGAAATCACTGAGCACTTGTAGCTCCCCATAGTTAAAATTTGAAAATTATTTAAATTCGAGTTTAATGCTTTACACCAGCAATACCCGAAAGAGGGGTGAGCGCGCAGGAGAGTTGTTGCATAGCACGCGTGAAGGAAGCAGACTCATATCGAATTGTCAACGAAAGCTTTTTTGTATATACAGTACCCTCAGGAACCGTTTGAAGAAACAATATTGAGGTCAGTCCTTCCAAATTCTAACTCCATGGAGACCAAATGATGCGCCAGCTCGCCTCCAATGCCGTTAGCGCCTACTGTCGAGATCACTTTTCTTAGTACTAAAGGACGCTAGCGAGCTCCTTTCCTGAAAAATACGCTTTAGAGTAAAAACCATTGCAGCGCCGTGAGGCACGAACTCCTCCTTTTAGGAGATTGTTCTTTTTACTAAAAGAGCTTGAGCGGTTCGTCTGACATAGGAATAAGCCCCTGAATGAAGTTTTTTTTACAAGTACCGTCAACCATTTTTGTGGAAACGCTGAAGACACGTGCCCCGAGCAGGTGCTGCGCTGCCGTTCGCTTCCAAGGGCCGCTCATGCCACACATTGGAGTGCTGCGCCGCCATTTGGTTCCAAGGGCAGCTCGAGATACAGGCCTCGTGCACTGGCGCATTTGACGTTGATTTGACCGATACTTGCAAGACAAATGCAAACATATCGAGGGGATTTAGCAGGCACATGCAGAACGAAGTTTACGACGCGTTGGAAAGATGACCAAATCCAACCATTGCCTCTAAGATTCATCTCGGTGCGCAATCCTCTCCGGGACCATTTTGTACGGGATGATTTTGGCCAGGAATGCTTTTTGCCTCCCTTGCCCGTGCTATGACAGAGTTAGTCGATTGGGCTACTAATTGCCAAATTGGGCTATTTGTTTGTAACTGACATTAACATCTGGTCATGGCCATACTTCGGGTTACTTTTGGGGCATTTTCAAGTCGTTGCTTGAAATCCCCAGCAATTACTCTACAATAAGTTTTGCTTGTAAAAACATAAGCTTAGAATTTATTTTGCATATACAAAATATCTTATTCATAGTTTGTGAAAGACGTTTCTAAGAAAAACACGCACAAAATTGTCCTAAAAATTGCGTTGAGCCGGCAAAACACGACCTCTTCAATGCTGGATTCTTTATTGAGTAGGGACCCCTTAGTAGCTGAATAGTTGCGAGTGCCGAATACTTTGCTAGGGGAATTCAGGACAGTCCCTGAGAATATATCAAAACATACGACAAAAAGTAACCACGGAAACACGCGTGACAGCGGCAGCGATACCGTCTTCGCATCTGTTACCCCGTCATCCGCACCGTAATCTGAGGCGACACCTGATCACGTGCCCTGACGGCGAGTGGAAGGGGGGTGAGGGTGTAGGGGGGACGAAGAAACGTCGCCAAATAAACCACTTCACCAGGGGTAGAGTCGGCGCGGCCGTCGTTTTGCCTGATGAAAATGAGGAGAGTGTTTGTATTCCCCTAGTAAAGTATTAGCGAATACCGTTCTCGACAATTTACATGGCGCGCAAATGCGCTCCCGTGACGCGCGCTAAACTGGTTGCGCACTCTCGTTTCGTGCGTTCTAATGGCACGTGCTCTCGTGTCGCAGGCTCGCACGTCGGTGCTTTTCAATCATTAATCCCCCGCTGCACAACTAATTTTATTTTAAACAGGGTTCAACTGCTCACATTGCACCTGCAAAACACACAGCGTTTTTGTTGGCAACAGCGGAAGCTCTGACGGAACATCAGGCCAAGAGAGCCACCTTAGCTTTTGACTGCTGTCTCAGTAAAAGAACTTCGTTCTAAGAGAGGCAAGATTTGCGGTATTGGGCGAAGCTAATTTCTTCGACGATGGCCTTTGCACGCACCATCAATCACGTTGCTCAAAACCGGGAACAAGCTAACACCAGCGACTCTTACGTTTCCATGCCTGATGTGACATCGCGGCACGATTAGCCATGCATACTTGCAAAATTTGGGGTGAAGTTTCGTATTGATGTTTTTAATTGATTTAACGAATATTGGGGCGTATTTTAATAAAACACATACCGGATATGACTTTATGTGGGCCCTCTCTACGTGTCCAGCGCAAAAAACGTAGTAAAAACGCTGCGTATGCTTCTGAGCTGCTGGAAAATGTATTACCAACAGATGAAAGTGAGCTCATTGGATGCGGAAGAGATGGATTACAAACATGACAGTCAAGGCTCTCCTGATATGCAGGGACACGTGGACATATCCGACGCTCCAGAAGACCGCGACGCCGTGACGACGTGTTCAATCAGCAGCCGAAAAAACCCTCTGTCACCCTCACCAAGACCGGACCCCTGGGCCCATTCTGCCCATAGAAAAGTTGACCTCTCAAGCACTGGCTCGTCTGCGCTCTGAATAAAGAGAGGTATGAAGAGAAATAAAATGCCGAATGATGCTTGGTTTTGAGTGCCGACCACTCCGGCAGACATAATCGATCATGACGCGAACGAGCTCGAGGGAGCCGTATATCCCCCGCATCCGTGTACAGAGAGACAGAGGAGGAATATTCATCAACAGGGTGTTTAAAGATATTTTAAGCCTTTTGAGCCACGTGAAACTGACCTATAGGCAAAGCAAGCAGACAACGCACCCAGTCAAAAGGAGACGACGCCGTTGTCGCACTACGTCAATCGGGAGATGGCACCACAAGCACAACCCTTGGTTTAGTCAGTCATCTGCGTTGGTGTCCACCCTTGACCATGGCTAAGCTTTGGACTTACTTTTCACAGTAAGGATGCTAAACCATAAAAGCATGGTAAAGCACCAATAAAATCTAGCTTTGATGGATATTTTACATTACTACAGGGAGGCACCCAGTTTTTAAGCCTATTTAAGAGCTGGCGTAATAACACTGTGTATATGCCGTCAGATACAGTCATTCCCCTGATTCTGCGAGAAAGTAGCCCCGGTAGGGTCTAATATTGTAAGCGGTACTTCACCAATTAATATTACACTGCCCCTTCATTCTTATTATGTGGACACCTATTTCCAATGCAATGTTATTGACAAGAGGTGGTTGGAGAAATGAAAATGTTCTGATGGCTGCATTGTTTAGTCACCAAAATCTCTGCACTTTAAGACAGTTTGGGTCTTTTTATTTGTGCCCCAACGTAGGTAGGCTTGGCAGTCATTGTCGCGAGTCAGTGTTATTTCGACAAGCGCCGGGGGAAATTGTGGAGGAACAACCGATGGAGGGGCCGTTTCAAAGAAGTCCTCTGAAGTGGCATCAACATCTATGGCTGGCTCTGGATCAGCTGTATCATCAGCTGCTGGAGTCGCCATCGCATCATCCACCAGCTGGGTGGAATATGCAATGCATTAATAAAATTGTAAACCTTTAAGTTGGGGTAACACTGCTTATGCATCATACAAAAGACCGTCTGCATACAGATTCGAACGTGAGTTACCGCGAGATCCGTCTTTTGTTTGAATTACGGGCAGTGTGACCAGGCTTTAGTGGCTGCTCGTGCCACCATTTATATGCGGGATGCAAAGCGTTGCAAAATTGAAAAACATTTGTCATGGAGACAAAAATCGCTCTCGGGAGTGAGGTGCGGAGGGGAGTTCTGTGGTGGTAATGTCTTTTGAGCGGAGAACGAACTTCGCGGGCAATTAATTACAGCGCCAAGGGCCGGAAATTATGTCAACAATGTCTCAAACATAGCGAGATTAGAGAGTTTGAGAATGGGGAGGGGGGGGGGCACGTTTTGGGTTGATCAAAGAAATTGGGGGACCCAAACGCAACAAGGTTGGCGTCGACGTTATAGAATAGGTTTTTCTCAACGCAGCGCAGCGCGCATACGTTTCCTGCTTGCAGCGCCAATGCGGCCAACGAGATTAATAGTTAGAAAAGAAAAATATAAAATAAGAACGTAAAGCATATGTGCTTAGCAAGTACTTTTTGTTTACAAATTATAGTTAAGGTAAAGTCCAATCAAGCCGGCGAAAAGAGACAATCTAAAATCAGTATAAATGTTGTTGGCTGTATTCAGCCAAAAAATTCCAATCCGTAGCGCTCTTATTTGGCTTTCATTCTCAGATTTTCTGGCCTTTCGTGTGCGCATTGACCGTCTGTCGCCGAAGATTTAGGTGGTATTCAACTATGCCGAAATTGATACGAACGCGAGCGAGCATACTCTGCGAGCAGCTGCTCTATTTAGACCTGGAGCAACTTTAAAGTCTTGAAATACTAGTGTTCAAGCTGAAAATATCATGCCACGAACGAAATCCACTTCAGCCACGGAGTAGCAATACGTTGCCATGTCAACGGTTACAGCGGCTCTTTAGGCTTAGGAACGGCCAGACTCAGGGACGATCTTTAAAATGGTGCGAGCCCACCGCTCATTCGTTTTGACTTTAGCTTGATAAAGCAAAACGAGAGCTGGTTAGACAATTCATTGGCTATGAAATTGGCTAATACTGCAGCGACCATGACGAATTTGCTCCGACGCGAGCGGAAAGGGTGCCGCCACGTTTGCCGACGCAACACGGCCCAAAGCAATTGGTGGCCCCACTTTATTTCTCAAGTTCTGCGTTGGGGGCGAGCACTAACCCAAAACCCCAAACGGAGTTTGGGTTTTGCGCATGCGCAGCGGTGAGCCCCTATTTCTTTGGGGCCCCCAAGCTTTGGGGCGCCCTATTCTGAAACGTCTATTATCTTAATTTTGACCAGCAGGCGACTAACAAACGCTCCGAACAGGCAAGGCTGTCTGCGGCCGGTTGGACCGAACTCCAATCGCGTATGCACTTCCATTTTTTTTTAAACTTTTCTTTGCTCTCGATGGTCAAGTGTTCGCTCTCCAAAATACTCTTTTATGAAAGAAAAAAGAAGCTCGATTGCCAACATGAGCTCTCTTTCTCCTCGCTATCACTCCTCTTTCAATAAGGGGACGCCGGGGCTCCATGTGCTTCAAACCGTGGGCACATGTCACCTGTGCTCAGCCTTCAATTGCTTTTCTTGAAGTCCGATTTCAGCGGCAGAAGGGTGCTGGTCCCATAGCTCTGGGCCGTGAAATATTATGAGCAGAGATGAGAATGTTGTGTCGGGAGCCAGTGTTCACGACACACGGCTCTTATCCATTGCTGCCTTGAGGTGTCCTCCACGGGAAAGCGATGGTGGTGACGTTGTGCTTGGTTGCTGCGTTGTTCTTGCAGCCAACCGCGAAGCACAGGTAGCCGCCCAATATATGTATATTAAGGGACGAAGAGCATGACGGTGCGGGTAAATATTGAGGGAAGAACAATCTTGATTATATATTAACTTTCAATATCAAAGTTGCGGAGAATGAGCACCGCACCTGAGCCCTTGAGCTACGCATGCGAGTCTGTGGGTCATCCCGCCGCTGACGTAGGTGGCTTGGGAAAATAATGAATTGTATCTTTCTGCCAGTAGAAAATCGCGGACTGCAATTTGCGTGAACGGTCTAATTAAAAATTCAGGCACTCATTAAACAATTTATTTAAAGAAATATTTTGCCTAAAAGGTTTAAAGGAAATATCGATTTTTTTTTGTTGCAAATTTTAAGTTATATTTATGGCTATCGAGAAATCGGCGGAGTACCCCATAACACTCTACTCTACAAAAAAGTTCGTGTAGAGTGGTACACTTCAACATCGGCGGATGTCTACTATGCTCAGTCGAGGGGCAAACAGGGAACACATAAGGGCTGTTTTCCAAATCTTACTCAAATGGATCCGAGTTACTCCGGCGGGTCGTGTCGCGTGACAACACAGATTGAAAAGCGGTGGAGGCTGGTAGGTTTTGGAACGCCAAGGTACAGAAGCCGTACCCTGGAGTAAGATCGAGTAAATTTTGGAACATGGACAAGATCACACCCCCAATGGTGGCGATCTTGCTTCTCTCTGCCTCACGACGTTTGTCCAATAGTAGAGTGTCTTCGTATTATAAAAACAACGACTCTTTATGCATCACATCTTGAGCTAACTTAACTAAGCAGATTGTCGGAATACCCATGATATAATCCTGCTGGCACGCTCTTTTAAAACTTCTGAATAGTGTGATCTCACTAAGTTTGCGGGAGGCCGCCATAAATATAGTTCATGAGATAAATATAAATATAGTTAACGCACGAGATAGCTGGAGCCGTCTCGCGCCCAGCTCGTGCAGACGCCCAGCAAGGTTGTCGCGCGTGCAGAAAGACTACAGTTATGTTGGCTGAAGGGGGAGGTGTGCTTATTGACCCCGTAAGTGATGACGTCACAACATAGCGTTTGGGTCCAAACAAACCGTTGCTAGGGACGTTGCTATGGACTAATGCATGGAGACTCCACATGAGGCTATATTTTTGCTTACAAGTAACTAAATAATTTTTTGTAAGCAACCTAACTTCTTGATATCTAATTATGAAGATGTTCTTGTCGTCTCAGTGTCATACTGCAACGATGAAAGCCATTTCTGAAGTCTTACACTCCGCTTTGCTTTGGTAGCAGACGACACGATAGATTTGCTGGCCTCTGTTGCAGCGGGCGTCTTCATTGAAATGCGTCGGTAAACAAGCCACAAAAACAAGTGGATTTCCGTGGCCGTAGAGGCCTCCGCAATGTGCGTTTTTATTTTCCTGTGAACAACCCAGCTTAGTTACGAGGGGTGAAAATGCAGTAAGATCAAACCACGTCACGCAGATCAGTTACGACGACGACCTGAAGTGCATTACCGGCGTAGTGCAGGCCACCATGAGAAACAAATCGTACGCCGTCGAGGTAAGTCGTTTGTTATTATTATTTTATTATTGTGGTTGTCAGGTTATTAAAGAATTGCATGTCTATCGCGATTTCGCAGTATTTTGCTTTTTTTCCCCTTGGTATACATCAAATTCCGTGGATGTGCTCTTTTGGTGAAGATCTTCATCCAACCCGCGATGCGAGTACAGTCTGTAATAGACTCACCTTATGCTTTTTATCCAGTTCTTTCGCGCTTTGGGGTCTTGCGGAAATCTGAAGAAACTGCAAGAATCTCTCTCCACGCGATGGTTACAACCAGGTATACGAAGCACCCTCGCATAGCGCGAGTCCGCAAACAAAATTTGGGATCTCAACCGTTCGCCTGAAGTGCTTTTCTCGCGGGTGCATTGCGATCTTTTAGCAGACTATCATCTCGATCGACGCCCGGACTTTCGATAAACCATATTTTGCATCGCACCCCACTATGAAATCTTAAGAGTGTATGAAACTCATTATATTTCAAACAAATGCGATGTCAGTATATCGTCTTTATTCACACGGTGCAAACGACGGCCCCACTTGACCGGCCGGCGTGCGGCAGACGGCATACTTCTTGCATTCGTCGTCTGCTGCCGGCATCTTGAGGACCGGAAGTTGCAGTCGTAAATATTTCAGAAACGAGCGATTACCGGCACACTTCTGTCGAAACATATATGACATTCAAGCTTTCTATATCTGTGATTTTTAGAAGTTTAAATGCTACTCCTGATTTTTGAATGGTCGTGGTTTTCGTAGCGAGACTTCCTAAAAACTGCACAACCCAAAAGTGACCCCCCAAGGGGGAATCCAAGCACAAGCTTATCGGGGCGCGTGGATAACGTGGCGGTGCACTGATACACCTAGAGGTTTTTAAATGGGTACCCTATTGAAAAATATTTTTTTTACCGGAATGTCATTTCCAGTAAAAGTCGACTTTACTGGATTATGGGACTGTTTTAACTTGCAGTAAAGCCGTAGATTACCGGAACGTCATCGGATGTTTTACTGAAATGTCACCGGTTGTTTTAGAGGAATGTTACCGGTTTTTATCCGAATGTCACCAGAATTTTTACCAGAATGTCACCGGGTTTTATTGGAAGTTTATGTCTAGTATAAATCTATTTTACTGGATTATGGGACTCTTTTCGCTTACAGTAAAGCCACAATTTACCAGATCACCAGATAATATCTTTATTATCTTTGAAAAAATACATGTGTGCGTGCTGGCCCACGAAAGCAAAGGTGCTTGTATGTGAGACCAGGCAGCCAATAAAATACCGTGACACAGTGAACACTGGAGAAACAAAACAAACACACACAACAATGTAGGAATGTGGGCCACAAATACGCACTAAGTAATTATATAATTATTATTGCGCTAGCGTGAAGCACCATTCTCTTACATTCCGTTTTACCGCACGAAAGGATGAGGTGTTCACTAAAGACTCTGGCAAACTGTTGAAGATTGGCCGGAATTCACCGTGTTTTTTCTTTCTTTTTTCGGAAGTCAACGGAAGGCACTTAGGAGGAAGCCTGTGAACCGTGGTTGGTGTATGTTTACCAGATGCTGGACGATTGGGTAACAATGAGTGGTTAGTCTACATAGAGCTGAAGGTTCTATTTAGCTATTTAACCGGGTCGATACCAGTGAAACAATTTGCACAGTTGTAGACAAAAGCACTCAGACCAAATAAGAACAACCGAGTTCTTTGTCGCAAAGTATATCTTTCAAGGTACTCACAATGCCACTGGGTAAATTCCTAGACGTACGGTAATAAAACCGCGCAGGTGCACTACACAGACACACACACGTATGCTTTCAGTAGCACGTTTAGCGAAAACCACGAACGCGCGAAACGAACATCCGCCGCCGTTGAGAAATCACGGGCACAGATCACGATGTCGTCCCTGATGTCGTCACCGCGGGTGCAACAGGCGTCAGTAGCACGCTTAGCGAAAACCACGACCGCGCGGAACAAACATCCGCCGCCGTTGAGAAATCCCGGGCACACTCACGATGTCGTCCCTGATGCCGCCGCCGCGGGTGCAACAGGCGTCAGCGGTAGCACGCTTAGCGAAAACCACGAACGCGCGAAACAGACATTCGCCGACGTTGAGAAATGCTTGGGCACAGTCTTTTTCGCTCGCTGGATGCTTCTGAAGCCGGACGGACAAAGAGGCGTAAGAAACAGGTCACTGAAAGATATTTTCTTTTCATCTGCACACCCAGCTGCTCTGGAAGATACAGGTCGCACACATGGAACGAGAATCCGAGACTGAGCGTTCGTTCCTGGCCGGCCGTTCCTCGCTGATGAACAAAGAAGCCGGTATTCTTAAAAAGAAAGGCAGCAAAACGACCTTGTCGCATTTTCCCCACGACCCAATGAGAGGGAGAGAGGGTGCGTGGGACTCGTCCTTGGTGCGAGGCACCAAGAACGCCCAGTTCCCGGCTCGCCTCGGCTTCCCCCTCCCCTCGCGTCGGCTTTGAGTGAAGTTCGGTAAACAGGGAAGCGAGTCACCCGTTTCGGGTAAGATTAAAACCGGGTCGTCTGGGAAACGAAAGTGGCTGCCGGTGACATTCCTGCGAAATCTGGAAACACGATGCCGCTGGAATCCCAGCGAAATCTGTTTGCCGGCAAATAATCTCGCACAGACTGCAGGTAAACTGGTTTCGGATGAAAACGGGTGAAGGTGCCCACGTTTTTGGATCGTCAAAATAGTTCGCTGCACGCACTTCTTGAAAGTTGCAACGTCGTCCCGAGCTAAAACTCGCACTAACGAGAATGCCGCCCGAGTGGTCTCGTACCTGCTCTGGCCCTGACTTTTGCCTGTCGCAAATAGCAAGTTGCCGGTGATCGCTGCTCACATTTTTGGATCGTCAAAACAGTTCGCTGCACGCACTTCTTGCAGGATTGCAACGTCGTCTCGTGCTAAAACACGCACTCACGAGAATGCCACTGCATTGGCGGCCACCATTACAAACTCAGCTAGTCCCCCTGCTCGTCTTGGCTTCCTCGCCTTTAGCCGTTCCCCTTTCGTCGGCTACCAGTGAAGTTCGGTGTCCGGCAAACGAGAGTGGCTTCCGGTAGGATTCCAGCCACGGGTAATCGAAAGTGGTTCTGGCAAAACTTTCAGCGAAAGTGTCTTCCGGTAATATTTCCACCACAGACTGGTAAACGACGCTGGTTTCTGGTGAAAATTAGTGGAAATTAACCCGTTTCCACTGAATGTCACGGGAAGTTTTTGCCGGATTTTAACAGAAAGTGGCTCCGGTAAAACGTTTACCGGAATCTGGTAACTGAAAGTGGCGACCAATAATATTTCCACCAAAAAGCTGGTAAACTACGCTGGTTTCTGGTGAAAATGAGTGGATATTAACCCGTTTCCACCTTATGTCACTGGAAGTTTTTGCCGGATTTTTCAATAGGGCAGGGAAACGAAATTGCAGCGCTCATTTTCTAGCTTGAATGTGTTGCATGTTGCACCCTAACCTCAAAAACACCAGTCTTCCGTTGGAAGGCACAAGAAAACAAATTTTAAAGCTAAATAAACGATCTTTCAATGTGCACCTAGTGGATGCATGCAGAGCCTATTTGGGAGGCAATCTAGCAACGTTGGGCAACTTGCTGCGTAGTCGTGACATAGCAGATTCCATCAGAGCAGCGCCGCCCTTTGGAATTTCAACATTTTCCTTCTTAGCTCAACTCACAAATTGCGCATTGTACCAAACCGTCCAAGAAGACGGAAAGGAAGGACTCCCCTCTTTCTCGGACCCTCGTTCGCAACCGGAAACAGCCATTCTCCCCCTGGAAGATTAGCCCGTCGCTCAAAACTCGAACAAAAGTTGCTTTCCCCACCCCGTTCAGCCCTAAGCTGACAGTGTTGTGGAAGCTACGTGCTCCTTGGGCCAGCCACACGCTCGTCACCCCACGGGTACTTAGAACGGCTCGGTTGTAACGCGCTAACGCTATTGATACCACCGCAACGCTGACAACGCCACCAAGGGCAAAGCGCCAGCCTTGCTACGTCAGGAATGCGGGGAATCTTTTCTTTCTGTTTTTTTTTTTTTGCGCCGGATATTTCAAGCGCTCTCCGTTCGCTTCTCTTCGAGCGCTTGCTCGAGGCACCTTTTGGAACGAAAAATAGAGCCAGTCGTTGAAAATACAAACGTGCGATTATCATTTACGGTTATTATCCGTCATGCTTGACTCATTTGCGAACGAAATTTGAATATTTCAATTTTTGTTTCCGTACCCCTTTAAGGGAGAGGAAGATGCTCATTGTCGGTGTACAAGTAGACTGGCTGGGCAACGTAGTGTGTATCTTTAAGGAAAAGAGTGCATGTGCGCCTACACCTTTTTTTTTGAGAGTGTAGGCAAATCCGGTATGGGCGACGAAAATATATTAACGCATTTCAACCTGCAAATAGTAAAAAAATAAAAATAATAAAGAAGAGACAAAACGATAATGGGTGACGGTTACGCTTATATTCTAAATGAATTCTAATGGCGTGGCGACGGCAAAACAATATTTTCGCCCATACTGGAAGTGACGATATTTCAGGATGGCGGCGCCCTCGTGAAAAAGGTCTGTGCACCGTTCAACCCTAAACTGACAATTTGACGACATGATGGCGCTTGAGACAAGCGACAAAAGGGGAGACTAGACAACACGGAGCGCTCCGTGTTGTCTAGTCTCCCATTTTGTCCTTGTCTTAAGCGCCATCATGTCGTCAAATTCCCAGTACCAACTAGCCCAACAATCTGCATTGATTCCTAAAGTGACAATGCGGTGGGAGCTATGTCCTCGTTGAACCAGTCATACGTCCGTTTTTCGCCGAGTGATCCAGCTTCCCCTCACACCGACGCGCAGAGAGCGGGGTCACGTGATCAAAGAGAGGCGGTTGATTGGTGCGTTGAGCGCGTGGTTTCCACCGCACTGTCAGCTTGGGGATGAACGGAGTCTGTCGCTGGAGAAAGCGTAGGATCATAATGCATTCCCTGTTCGTGATTGGTTTACCGGTGATGGCAAAGCCGCGAAGGTAATGAGCGTCGTGACAATGCAGTTCTGGCGCTGCCTGGTTGGCGTCATCCAGATTTGCACGCTACTTATTACAAGTAATCAAATTACTCGTAGTTGGTTAATTCTTGGAGTAATTTAGTAATAATTTGATTCGTTTTATAAGGTATAATTAACAAGATTCATTTTATTACATTTATTGGTAATAAAAGTAATTTTCATTATTACTATTTTTTTATCCTCCCCCATCCCCTCCTCGGTTTTCGAGTTCACGAATACTTAGTCATTAAAGTTCGAACTAAAACAACTGCGATATGACCACTTTATCAGCTTCTAGATCCTCGGAGAAACAAAGAATGTAACGATTGTTCCCGAGCTGTACGAAAGGAGGCTCTTTGTCTGGTGAGTTCATGTAGTGTTTTGGGGGGCTTCAAGCTGTCAGTGTGAAGTCTGACTTCTCGAAAAAAAGTGTTTCAGTGCAAAGGCTGACGGTTAATGTGTTAATGTAGTATTTGCGTCCTCTTTCAGCGTTCAAACTGTTCATCCCCTCCCCTAAAAACAAAATTTAAATCCAGCTCGAGGCACCTCTTCACCGTGATGCCCCATGATATCCAAAGCAAGATAATGTCACAGCTGAGGTGTGACAGAAAACGTAATATCTTATTGGCACGTAAGATAAGTGGTTGGCATTGCACGAGGATGCACCACGTTACGAACTCAAATGTTGAGTGCTTTTCTGCGTAATGTTGCGTGGGCGTGGCACACGCGAGTGCGAACGTTCCTTGGAGTGACGAGTCTAAATCCTGTAAGCTCCAATTAGCCGCTGTGACCTAGATTGCGCTCCCGAAACATCGGTTTCTCTCCCTTGTGGCTCATCTTTCGCCCCCAAGTTCGTACAAAGAAGTGCTTGCCCTCCCTTCCTGATGGCGTACTTGGGGTCCCCAAGTTTTCTACCATGCAATTATCTAACCAAGTCTCCGACAAGGGGTTGGTCTATCAAAAGCGGTGTTTGAAGAAGATGAGTAGCGAGTCATCCGGTGATTATAACTGAATAACACACAGTACGAAAGGTCTTTTTTCAAACCTGCAGAGAAATCTGTAGGTTTAGAAATCTGAAGTGATCGGAAAAATAACGGCTACTTTTCAAGTAATGGCGAATTACATTTTGCCTCAAAAGTAGTCCAGTAATCTCATTGAATTCTTTTTAACCAAGAGTAATTGTAGTCGTAATGGATTATTTGTTTTTCGAGTACACGTCTAGAAAACTTGCACCGTCGAATAGTATCGTCGGCTGCGCTTCAAGGCAGCTCGGCGTTTCACGATTTATTTTAGGCTGATCATTGATCGACAGCAAATTTCTGTTGAAGACGACGGGCGGTGGGAGACATCTCATGAGACGATCGAACATACCAGGAGTGCTGGCTACAATCTCCGCAGATTTACGAAAACACGATAAAATTGTTCGCTTAAAAGGGTCCTGAGGAGGTTTCTGAGATCGCCTAAATATTTCCATAACTCGCTCTGCAGGCTCTGAGCATCCTAGAATTCCACATATTATAACGATGCACGGCATATTTCCGTATTAAAAAAGCAATCAAAGATCGAACACACCGAGGTCGTCTCCGGCGATGGAAGGAGCGTTATTCCGGCAGCCAGGACGACATATGTGACCGATAAAAAAGCGACATTTCGTTGAAATTGCAATCGCGGTTATTACAAAATGTATATGCTTTTTGATAATGAAAGCAAATGGGTATGAGAGAAATGCGAATATTTCGCTGAGAGGGAACGTAATACTTCAATAATCGTGTATAAAACAACGCACTATATATATATATATATATATATATATATATATATATATATATATGTTTTTTAGAGAGTGATGTGTCAGATTGTCAGCTCTCGAGTGATCGAGCGCGCTCGCTTGGTTGAATGATAGACGGGACTCTATGGGCAACGAACCGCGCGCATTCGAGATATCACACCGCGGTTCCACCGGTCGGAGGAGCGAGGATCCTTCGCTTACTATTGGCTGACAGTGGTCCTGGTTTTGTAACATGCTCCTCCCATCGCCGGAGATTACCTGAGTGTGTTGCGATTTTTTATTTCTTTTTTAACAGGGAAATCGGCCACGTATCGTCATGATTTAAGGATTTCTAGGATGCTTAGAGCCAGCAGAGCGAGTTGGCGCCATGCTTAGGTGATCTCAGAAACCTCCTCAGGGCTCCTTTAACTTTCGTTAGTAAATATTGAAGACAAATAGGGATTCCTAAAACTTTGTTGCTACGACGTCATTCTGTAAAATATAATAACTCTGCAAAAGTTCTGAATCATTCGTATAAATATATGTTTTGATCGGTGCTGTTATTCATCTTTGAATTATATGCACGGCATTACGGTCAACCATCGCATTCATATGCAGTCCGTTTACACTAGTCAGAATATCAAGAAGACAATACTTGAGTTCATAGCACTCGATTTGACGTAAAGAATTGGGGGGGGGAGGGAGGAGAGTGTTATGGGTTATCCGGGTGTACCGAGGGAACACAAGACAACATTTTGCGGAAGCAATAGCTACGATACAATAAGATACGATAGATACGATAAAAACCAGGGCTGGGCTTCGATTAAAAATTTCTTCTGATTAATCGCGCCTTTAATAGAATAATTAGTCGATTAATAGTTTCCAGATATTTCTACGCATAATTGAAAAATTCAGAGTTAAATTGTTTTTGTTGAATTGTGATAAGCGGCGCAATATACATACATGGTTGATGATGATTTATCCTCGATGTGCAGTTGAGAACAGTTCAAAGATACTCACACACACAGATGTTACAGGCACTCACACTTCAGCTGCATGAAGCAGAGGGGTTCGGTGATATTCTCCCAAAGAGCGACCCCCTTGGATTGTTTACTATAGTCTCTGCTGCGCTAAACGAACACTTGTGTGGCGTTGAAATGGCAAGGGTACGTCTAACCTTCTGGGTTTGTCTATAGTGACAAAACTTGCCCCTACAGTTTACTTTAGGTTAGAATTTCCCCAAAAACTTGCCCTTTACACAGGTGTTTTCGTCCACGTCTGCGCGGTGAAAGCGTTTCATTTTTACTATCATTTTGTTCGCCAAAAGTTTACTCGATTAGCCGGTTATAAAATTAATCGTGATTAAAGCATTAGCCGAATAATAGGTAAGTTTGTCGATCAATTGCCCAGTCCTGATAGAAACCCAATTAACCAATCGAAACCGTTAATTCCAAGAAGCAAAGGCCGGTTGCCAACGGTAAAATTGTCAAACATTCCGACGAAAGTGACGGAGCAGATACAAGCTCTAGCCATCGAAAAAAAAGGCGAGGACTGTTTTATCACCCATTCCGTTGCACTGCATAGCTCAGAGAAGATTTCTCTGCGGAGTGACATGAGTCCCAGGCAAAGGTAGAAGCAGAGGAAGATCGCTTAAAGAAGACAGAAGAGAAGGAATGAGAACATTCCGACAGCAAAGAAGTTAATTTGTTAAAGGAAAAGAATTCCCGACTTAAGTGTAAAGAAAATGAAAACCTAAATTAAGTGTAAAGAATGAAAAAAAATCTAATCAAGTGCAAAGAAAACGAAAACCGGAATTGAGGATTAGCAGAAAAGGAAAAGGAGATAATTTTAAATGTTTATAGTCCAGCGGCGTGAATGTTATGATCTTTTCTTTGTGTGTTTTTTTTATTTTCAGCTGGACTCATTCACAAGCAATGAACCAACTTGCTCAGCTTAAGCCCGTAACAAGGTACCTTTCTAGTTCCCTGAGCACGCCTTTCGTTTCTTTTAACCTCCTTGAACCGCATGACCTCTGTCTCTTAATCGCAACGCAAGTCTGCCGAGGAAGGATGCTCTCACGTAGTATCTAAAAAAATAATCCTGGATGACATGCGTAATTTTTTTGGCTGATGTGAGCCGTCCGAAGGACATTCCCAGCGGGTTTGGAAAATTCTTCGATCCGAAACCTGGCGCCAACTCCACTTACTCACAGACTTTCCTGATAGTGAAATGCCTCAGTCACGACTTCTTCCTAGATCAACTGAAAATAGTGTGAATCACAACCGAATGCATCTGGACGCAACATTTCCTCCCAGCATGGAAACACCACCTAGCAAGAATAACCACGGCAAACACCAAAAGATCTTCGCTTCGCTTCAATGGTGACGTCAATCTTACAGAAAAAACCAAGAGGGTACTAGAGCAGGGTCCAAAGTTTGCAATACCACCAGAGCTTAAGGCCACTGACAAGGTTGCACGAGTAAGACACATCACGGTCAAAGCTCCAGAAGAAAAAAACATCACAGATAATAAATGAAGAGATTCCTTGCCTGCAAGCCTAAGGAACCCTCTACATCAGAAAATGAGATTTGGCTCTACAATGCAAGAATTGCAGACCAAAGATCTAAAACTAATGGTATCAGACAAGGAGGGAGGGTTCGTCGTCTTCGATAAAGGAAAGTATGAAGAAAGAGCCGCTCAAGCCATCGCAGAAAATTTCATTCCAGTTGATAAAAAATAGCTACATCATCAAAAAAGCCACACTGAAAATATTAGTAAATAACCAGCTAGGCAGTCTCGTCACAAAAGTCAAAGGATCGAAGGGTGGCCAATTGTCAGTCTTTTTTTCAGCCAAGACATATAAAGAGGGAATTCAGTTCCGGGCAATCGTATCGGAAAGATATACATGCCAAGCACCAGTGTCAACCTTTCTGGCCAAACAACTGTCCCAAGTGCAGACGCAAGACCCCTTCAAGATTCCAAACTAAGAAAGTGTGGCCTCCTTTCTTCAGGAAAATGGTTCTAACTTTGCCTCTGGATTTTCCATTGACCTAAAAGATATGTATTACTCCATCCCTCATGCAGGTCTCCCAAACATACTTCGATAAACAATTGAACAGCAAGGTCTCACATCATTCCAAAGTGCGGCTGGCATGTCCCTCGACAGCTTTTCAGAATTACTGCGTGTTTACCTGACGGCGACGGTGGTGTCACATAAAGATCAGCAGTATGTGCAGAAAAGGGGTGTATGCATCGGGTCTCGAGTGACTCCTTACCTCAGCGATGTCTTCCTCGCAGCATGCGGATGTGCCATCCAACAAAGTATGAAAGATTCCCGGATTTAAGTCAACTTCCGCTACGCTGATGATTTCTTAATATTTTGTAACACGAAGGTAGAAAAACAAGACAACGGTTTCCGCGAGCATGATGCTTTGAACAGAGCTGCTCAGGACTTGAGTTCACTCATGAACTACCCGCAAACAAATCGATCAGATTCCTTGATCTTGCCTTAGACTTTAAAGATGGCCACGTCTGCTGGAGGTACCAAGCTCGGTCCTGCAAAGGGTTTCTTCCATTAGAATATAAACACTCAAAGAACGTGAAGCGTGGGGTCGCCACCACAGCACTAACATCTGCCTTAAAGAAGTCATGTAAACACCAGATCCAGAGGAGGTTTGAGACTCAGATATCTAGGCCACTTGATGCTGGGTATCTGGAAACACTACTGATATCAATATCTGAAAAGATCTCCCAGAAGTTGAAGCGCGGGTAGGAAGGCATCGAGCGAACAACAAAGAAAAAGACAGGAAATCCCATAGTGGTAGCACCATATCTTTATGGCATTACTCACCGGCTAAAAAAGATCGCAGGCCGCCAAGGGGTTCAAGTGATAAGCTCCGCGCCGAACAAGGGGTATTCAATGTGCGGCAGGGTAAACGAAAACCAACGTAGGCACCAAGAGACATGTAACATCGCACACAAAACAAGATACGCGCAATGTGAAAAAGAAGTCATTTATAACATTCCATTAACATGTGGAAGGTGTTATATTGGGCAGACAGAGCGCTGTATTAACGACAGAACCAGGGAACATGCCACATCTCTACGAAACTGGACAGCAGCAGGACACCTTGCAGCCCATTGTCGCGCATGCCAATGCGAGGCAATGTTGTGCAACGTAAACATCGTAGCGCGGCATAAAAATCAACTCGCCCGTGAACTGGTGGAAGCCCTAGGCATCGAAGAAAAAGGCGAGGACTGTGTTAGTGCCCCTTCCGTTGCACTGCACAACTCAGAGAATATTTTCCTGCGGAGTGACATGAGTCCCAGGAAAAAGATAGAAGAGGGAGATCGCTTAAAGAAGTCAGAAGAGAAGAAATGAGAACATTCCGACAGCAGAAAAGTCAATGTGTTAAAGGAAAAGAAATCCTGAATTAAGTGTAAAGAAAAATAAAACCTAAATTAGGTGTAAAGAATGAAAAAAAAATCTAATTATGTATAAAGAAAACGAAAACCGGAATCAAGGATTAGCAGAAAAGGAAAATGAGGCACTACAAATGTTGGTAGTCCAGCGGTGCGAATGTTATAATTTTTTTCTTTGTGTTTTTCATATTCAGCTGGCCCCATTCGCACAATACACGAAAGCACACTAAAACCGTGATTATATCCCCATATTCCATACAGTGTACTTGTATTTGTTGTGTATAAAATAAAGCGCCATTTAACTCATGCCTCTTGTCAGAACTAATCTTTAAAATTTATGCGGAGCGCAAGTTCGTCTGCATCTTGCCCTGGGGTGGGGTTTGTAACGGGTGCGTGCTTCACCAGTGAACCAAGCTCGTGCCTGGCAAGCTCGTGCCCGGGCAGATCGCACAGGCGCCATAATAAAAGGCTAGTTCTAGCTGACCTCCCGCTGTGCGAACCTTCTTCTCGCACCAATACATGGTGTCAGAAGTGGGATCCCAACCCACGCCCAGATTTGTCCACAAGCTAGCGGGAATTTTCGTGAGACATGGGATCCCGCTAGAGTTATGCAGCGACAATGGCCCCCAGTTCTCTTCAAAAGAGTGTCGAGATTTCGCTTGACGGTACGATTTTCGGCACGTCACGTCCAGTCTATATTTTCCGCAATCAAACGGTCTCGCGGAGAAGGGTGTTCAGATAATCAAGATAGTTAAGAAAATCCTCTCACTCAAACGGAGATTTCTTCATAGGTCTCCTCAACTATAGATCATCACCCTTGGAGGATAGAAGATCGCCCAGTGAGCTGCTAATGTGACGACGCATCAGGTCGCTGGTCCCTGACTTCACAGTGGAGCCCGCAGACCGCGTGAAGAAGCGTCAGCAGCTTCGATCATACCACCACTCCAGTCAGGGGACGTCGTCCGCATAAGGGACAGAAAGGAGTGGCAAACCAAGGCCAGAGTTCAAAAGAAGGTAGCAGCAAGGCCCTACAGAGTCCTAACAAGTGGACGGAAGAGAGCTGCGTCGCAACCGGCAACACCTCATCGCAACGCCCGAAGTCTTCGTCCATGACCCTCAGCCCGACGACAACGACGCAGCCATGGTGACCTCGCCCCAGCCATCTAGGGATCTTCCGGGCACATCTTGCCCGCAGAGCCCACCCACAGTGACTAGTACAGCCCCAGTCGCTCCACAGGTCATTGGCGGCCCGGCACCAACTCGAGCCTTGACACGGATGCAGCGTCTCCCTCAGCGGCTTCGCTACGATGTCAATTTCAATCAACTCTGTTTACGTGCACTGTTTCTTAACTTCTTCAACCTTCCTATGTGTTAATACGTGGTGTTTGTTACTTCGACCTCGCTTCTGTGTGTTAAACAAAACAAAAAAAGAATGAAAAAGGAAGATGTAACGGGAGCGTTCTCCACCGGTGAAACAAGCTCGTGCCCGGGCAGATCGCGCAGGCGCCATAATAAAAGGCAAGCCCTAGCTGAATTCCCGCTGTGCGAACCTTCTTCTCGCGCCGATACAGGGTTATGTCAGATAGTCTAGATTACCTCCGATCGGAAGGATAGTGGGTAGAGAGAGCTCAGGGCAGCTAGGGTCGATCCACTATCGTTCCAATCAGAGCCAAACAAAGCTCGGCGTTCTGACGTCACCACAACCCTTGCGCAAGATGCAGACGACCTTGCGTTCCGCGTACTTTAGCACTTGTGAACCATCAAAGCGTTTGTTATTTTGTTACTCCGTCTTTGAGGAATACCGTATAAAGTAGAGCGTGGAGTGCTTCGTTCAGATCTTCTTAACCAGGTGGTCACGTCGGAGTTTCATAGAGTAATTGTCACGTCCCAAGGTACTGTTTCATGAAAATTTTTCACAGGTTATGAAAATTCCATTTCTATACCCAAGTAAGAGCGAAGCTTCTCGGGTGTAAAATCCATGCCACTGGGCCGAATGAGCTGCGTCGTGCGACGGATCCTGTGAGGAACGGAAGCAGGTTCTGCCGTCTTCGAAGCCTTGATTACCGCGTTGGGGAACGTAGCACATCACTTTAACTCGTCTGTCGTATTGGCACCTCGTAATATTACTTTGTGGGTGTCCGTGTACCTCCGTTAGCTAGCTTGCCAGTCGACAGATGCAACACCGATCATCCTCTTTGCGATTCAAAGGCTGGCTGCTTTACTTTGGTTTTTTGGTCCGGACGCAGCCGATGCTACGGGCTGATGGGACCAATCAGACAGTGTCAAAAGCCCATCATCCTTGTGTTCGTCACATTTATGCGCGTGTTTTATCATTTCTGAATCAACCAAAAACAGAAGGGGCCTAGTCACATACTCTTTTGACGTTGTTTAATTCGTCCCATTACCTCTTAGCGTTGGCTGCGTCTGAACTTAAGCTGAAACGAAGTACCGTAAAATCCCGAAAGGACGCCCACCCAAAATGAAGAGATAAATGGTGAATAACATGGGGTGGGCTATCTTTGGGGATGCCACAGCAAAACTTTATCAAAAATTAATAATAAGCGCTGGGGCACCCGCTACAAACCACGTGACGCGGGAGCTGATACCGCAGATCGCGGACACGGCAAATTTGCGTTTCACGATGCGATAAACAGGCGGGAATTCGCTACAAACTCCTGTGTCACGGGAAAGGATACCACAAGTGGCCGACGCAGCAGATTCGTGTTTCACGGTGCGAAGGACTTGCGGAAACCCGCCGAGAACTCGCGTCTCACGAGAACGGATACCGGAGATCGCGGACGCAGCAGATTCAAGTTTCATGGTGCAATAAAGACGCGAGAACCCGCTACAATCTTGCCTATCACGGAAACCGATATCGCGCGCGCAGATCGCGGACAAAAACACAGAAATACGCTACAAAGTCGCATGTCACAAAAACAAATACCGCAGATCGCGGACGCAACAGAATCGCATTTCACGATGCAATATACACGCGGGAACAACTCGCGCGTGTTACAGCTAAAAATCGATGTCGCACGCGCAGATTGCGGACAAAAATACGGGAACCTGCTACGAACTCGGGAACGGATACCGCAAATCGCGAACGCAGCAGATTCGCATTTCACGATGCAATATACACGCGGGAACTAGGGTGTTACGCGAGCCGATATCGCGCGCAGATTGCAGACAGAAACGCGGGAACCCGCTATGAACTCGCTTCTCGGACACGCTGGTACCGCCGATCGCGCCGTTGATGCGCGATTCCCGTCGGACATCGCTTGACGTCCAACGGGAATCGGGGGTGGGCGCTGTTTCGGAATTTTTATGTTACAGATATTGAGCCAGAAAAACGGGATGGGCGATCTCTCGGGGGAGGGCGCCCTTACGGGATTTTACGGATAGGGCAACGACACTGCAGCTGGAGTTATTTTTAGAAGGCCAACAAAAATGCCTCCAGATCTCCCAAGAGTCGGTGACAAACATTTCCAAAAAAGAACAATTACTCAAAAATGGCTCTCCAAACTCAGTATGTTTCAAGTTATTATTGACTAGAAATTTTTCTATATGTTTTTTAGAACCCTTCAACACCCTCCGCCTCCCTTCCCCCCTTCCCCCGCATAATGACTGAAAATTGTTAAATTTATACGTCAGTCAAGTAAATACTTTAATTTTTGGGAAGGTGAGCCCCAGATACATTCCTCTAATTTGTCTTACTTTGTGCAAATTCCTATAAATCTACACGGAACGAAACGAAAAAAAAAACGGTAACTGCTGCAGTTTCAACATCGCCTATTGACCCCCACGATGAGGGTTATAACTATTCCTGATGGCCTGGTCTCCCCAGCTGAACAATAGACCGACACAACGCTGACCGGCATAGCAAAGCCAGATTTGTTTGCGACCCCAAGCAATCTTTGGTAGTATCGCTTACTCCCCAACATGTTCGCTCCTAGCCGGCTCCCGAAGCTGTAGAGTAAAAAATGGCTGTATTACAAACTGGGTGTGCTTGAGATGATTGCGGCAGCGTTTATGATTACGTCATTGGCAGCGTTATTGCTGCAGCGTTCAGCAACGGACGAGTTACCATGGCCCAGGTGTAATTATTTTCCGACAACTATCACCTTCTAGCGACTCCTTGCTCCTTGACACACCTATTAGAAAGAAAATGTGGTCAGCAATACGCTTACCATGTTTCTAAGAAATAAAAGCGTAGAGAACATTTTAAAGACAAAACAGTAGACGAGCATCTTTAACTAGAGTTTGTTCTCACCTTTGTTCTTTGTAATTGATGCATATATGTTCTTACTTGGGATATCGGGAGCTATTGTTCATCCTAAAATTCGATGTCGAACTTAAAGGTTCGACGAACTCTAGAACTTTTGTCAAAATTCTACTAAGTCCAACTTCCTCAACAGTGTGGCCTCACTTCTACACAAAAAATTCAATAATTTTGGGAAAATTAATTTGTGTAGAGGTTTGCCTATGAAATTTTGAACAGCATAAAAGGAAACACAACACAAAAGGAAACTTTTCATATAATTTAATTTACCCCAAAAGCAATGACGTCACAACTCGGCGTTGTGCTCTAAACAAAGCGTTGCTTGGGCCGTTGCTATGGGCTCATGCATAGGGACTCGACGCGAGGTTAGAATTTGTCTGATAAATAAGTGAATAATTTATTGGAAGCATTGTGTCATCTCAATATATAATCATGAAAACTTTTAGTATATCGATTCAGTGCCATATAGCGATGATGAAAACCGGTAATAACGTTTTACAACCGTTTTTTTTTCTGCTAGCAAACGACACGATGGCTTCGTACGGTCCTGTGGTCTTTACTGAAGGAGCACGCGACTGCGTTGCAAGGCATTAAATTGCGAAGCGAAGCATCCTTCGATATCACATTTTTCAGAACTTCCATATCCATATATTACACGTGAAGTTTAGTATCAGACCTCAAACATTTCCCATCTAGTTACGGCAAGTTGCAGTTCCCTACTATCAAATACAGATGGCGACACCTGTTCTAGAATAGCTTGAGGTGCATTTGCCGTCGTGTTTGGCTTGGAACGCCACGTTGAAGACAAAAAGGCACCAGATGTTAGGGAGTCAGATGCGTGGATGCCCGCAGTTAAGGTCTATTCACACGTTGCATCTTGATGGCGAATCTTGTGTCGCGAAACTGGGTTTCGGGAAACAGATTCTTTGTGTGAACGCAACCGAAAAAGTGGGGCGCCTCCGAAAAAAGTGGTGCGTGTTCCTCGCTTCTGGAGCAATCTAAAGGCTCGTTCACACAGACTCGTTTTCTTACGTTACGTTACGAAAAGTCACCGGGAAATGTGTGCTTCGTATTAAGCGTGGCTACCAATTCAAGGAGATAGCCTGGCACGCGACATTCGAGACACGAATGTTTCGGTGACTTAGACGTAACCTAAGAAAACGGTGCTGTCTGAAAAGTTGAACCGAGCTCAACTCCTTACGTTACGTTACGACAAGCTTTGTGTCCTTGGTTGCCACGGTAACTCACCGTCCCAGCTCGTCCACACCGAAACATCCGTGTCTCGAATGTCGCGTGCCAGGCTATTTCCTTGAATTGGTAGCCCCGTTTAATACGAAGCACAGATTTCCCGGATGCTTTTCGTAACGTGACGTAAGAAAACGGGCTGTGTGAACAAACCTTTATGCTGAAACCTCACCGAGGCCTGTCAATCAGCTGAAGGAGAAACGGGGACGCTGCCAATGGCCGCTCGACTTCGCGATGACGTGTGACCTTCGAGGCGGAGTGAGCTTTTAGAGGAGTTTGATTTTTGGCCGATTACGTATCCGAGCCAAAGCCGAAAAAAGAAAGCAAATATGGAGACGAGTGACAAGCGGAGAAGTGCTGCGTTCGAATGATATGAGTCTTGGTCCTACTCGGTTGCAAGTGTGTGAACGGCGCTTTAGCAGAACGGGTTGGTGGCGCGGTGCAGATTCATCAACAGTCGCGACGAGTGTAAGCACCACCTATAAACATGATGACTGTGCATAACTTTCTTTTAGTGGTGAAAAAATGTCCGAAATGCTTTGAGATCATCCGCCTGTTCTTTGACGTTCGCGGTCTTTCCCGGGTTTGGCAGGACTAGTTAACCCAGTGAGCCGAATCTAACAAAGTTTATTGAATGGTATTAATAAAACATTCTGTCCCTTCACACTGTGCGTACTTCATATCATTTTGATGCGAAACGTGTTATATTCACGGTGCAGATGACAAGATTAGGTGAAATTCTCATGAGTCAATACGTCGCAGGTTTCGCGCGTCAAACTCCACGTGTGAACAGGCCGATTTCACGAAATCTCGGTTTCGCTAAACTGTGAAGCGTTGAAAAGATGCATTGTGTGAATAAGCCTTTAGCGAGCCAGAGATGTTAAAACAACAAGCGCGATGCAGCGGGTGCACCGCAGCTGCTTTTGCGGTCGTTCTATTGTGAATCGTTATACATGCTAGACACGATCCAAATGAAATGGGCGCCATGAACGATATTTTGCCAGTTGCGATTTCGCCACGTATGCCAAGACAATAAACTACTTCCAGAAATCCGTCATTGCACGCGCTGCATTCTGGGAACCTGTGGGTCAGGAGCGGACCGCGTATGGATTTTGCTTCCCATTCGACTCCCACAATTCATAACGTGTCATTACGCCACGATGAGGCGCTTTGAGTTTTGGAATTATATTATTGTTTGACTTATCAATTGAAAAATTATTTTCGCAATCAAAATTCGGCGGCATGGCATCATTCGATGCCATGCCGCCGAAGCTGCGGGACGTGTGCGGTAGCTGCTCCGCTCGCATTTGCGATAAGCAGAACTTCCTTGCTTGTGCAGGCGGTTGCAAACGCAGATTTCATTGCGACTGCGTTAATGTTGGTCCTGGCGAATACGAAGTGATTATGCAGTCAGGCAAAAGTGCTTACAAATGCAATAATTGCACTCGTCGTCATCGCACAAGCTCGAAGGATGGGTATGACTCAGACACATTTTCTGAGGACCCCGAAGAGGTCGTCTCTGCTACCAAGACCGGCATCACCGGGGAAGGCTCCATTCAGCGAGTTGTTGAACGCTGCATGAATACCATCGCCATCAAAATGGAAGTGTTGACAGCAGAGGTGAAGTGCCTCAGAGAAGAAAACAAAGATCTACGTTCTGAGGTTTTCGACCTCAAACGAAAACTTCTGGAGCGACTTACCACACCGGTACCACCAAGGGCTCAGTACTCGTCCGTCACGGCGGAATCCAACGCGGCCGTGTTGCCGAGGCAATCCTCGAGTTCATCCGCGGCGGCGCCGAGGCGCGTTCTGCCGGCAGCTGACGCACATCAAATCAACTCGGACGGACGGGACCCGGCGCAGGCTGCTGGTCAACGGGAGAGTCAACGCCAAGGTGAGCACCTGAGTACGACAGAAGTGCCCGATGGCTTCACGATGGTGAACAGACGCCGAAGAACCAAACCAACGGTTGGGACTGGAAAGGCTTCGAAAGTGGGCGTCATTTCCCGCCCTCGGAAAGCAGCATTGTTTGTTTCGCGCCTGGCTCCAGACACGACAGCTTCTGACGTTCTTTTACTCGTCGAGCCTTTGTTGAAGGGAAATCCGATTTGCTGCTCTAAGATGAAGACCAAGTATGAGACGTACTCTTCCTTTCATGTCGAGGTGAATCAGGACTCATTCGAAGTGATTAACAGACCAGAAGTGTGGCCCGATGGTTGTATTTTTCACCCGTTCTTTGGAAGGTTGGACGTTTCGCGTACGAGCTCATCTGAAAACAATCATGCCAAGATGAATGATGGAGACATTTAATGCGTACTACCAAAACACTCGTGGCTTACGAACCAAAGCGGACACTTTTTTGCCAAATGTAGTCTCTTCCAATTTTAATATCATTTGTCTAACTGAAACATGGCTGAACGAGGAAATTTCAAGTGCAGACTATTTTCCGCCTTTTATACCGTTCACCGTCGTGACCGTGACTATGCTTTAACTCGCCAGAAATTCGGAGGCGGTGTATTAATCGCCGTAAATCAGTCAGTTACCTCGCATCGCAGACGTGACCTTGAAACCTACCCAGAATGCGTTTGGATAGAATTGCTTTCGAATGATGGTTGTAACTACCTTATTGGGAATTATTATTTCCCTCCCCTATCGGATAATCGTATTTTTAATGAACACTTTGACACATTGGAAAAAGAAATTGACTTTTCAAAGTTCAGGGTGCACATTTATGGTGATTTTAACCTACCTGGTGCCAACTGGCAGTCAGGATTTGTTACTAGTCAAAGTAGTATAACAGCAAGCAAATCGTCTCATCTATTGAATTTTATACATTTTAATGGCCTTAGTCAATTAAACGGGTTTGAAAACAGCGCTGGGAACGTCCTTGATCTTTTTCTTTCAAATGTGCCGATCATCGGCTTAACTCTTGCCGATGTTTCGCTTGTTAAGGTTGACGCTTTTCACCCACCCTTTATTGTTGCTTTCCATAACTCGTTGAAATCTGCAGCTCGCCCAAAGCAGACGTATTACTCTTTCAACACAGGCGATTATTTTGGTCTTTATAGGTTTTTTGAAAATTACGACTGGTCCTCCATTTTAAAGGACGATTCAGTCGACTCAGCGGCGAAGTCGTTTACGACGGTAGTGAGAAATGGAATGGAAAAATTTATTCCAAAACGATCATCGAAACCTAGAAGATATCCTTCGTGGTATTCTAAGGATCTAATATATTACATTAAAAAAATCGCATTGTCACAAATTGTACAAAAGAAATGGATCGCAAATGTGGTATGCTAAGTTCAGCATTTATCGGTCTCTTGTTAAAAAGTTGTTTATTCATGACGAGTGTGTGCATTTAAACGCAGTAGAAGATAGTCTTTTCCACAAACCAGATAAGTTTTGGAAATTTGCTAGACAACATACAAAAGGTAGTACACACGGTATCTGTCTAAGAAGAAATTCTGATTATCTGTCTAACCCGAAGGATATCGCTAACTTTTTTGCAAGTCATTTCAGTGGTTGTTTTTCCTCTGATGTTCCTAAAGATAGTGCATTTCTTGACGATCCTGTATACTCTGATGTTTGTGCAGTAGACAAAGTCACTGTTAGCGAGATCTTGGCGGCTATTAGGAAACTGAAGCCGAAACTAACATCTGGTACAGATTATGTGCCTAACTTTATTGTTAAAGGATGCTCGAATCTTTTTGCGCCTATCTTAGAGCATATATTTAATATTTCATTGAGTAAGGGTATATTTCCATCTGTGTGGAAAGAGTCTATTGTTGTTCCTATTCATAAGACGGGGGATACTTCGCAAGTTGGGAACTATCGCCCTGTATCATTGCTATGTTCTTTTTCAAAGGTATTTGAGATAGTGATGCATACCCGTCTGTCTTTTTATTTCAAGCGACGTATCAGTTCTTTTCAGCACGGTTTTATCAAGGGGCGCTCAGTCGAGACAAACCTCTGTTCCTTCCTTGATTATTCAGTACCTTTTGTTTGTAATCGCGGTCAAGTTGACGTTGTATATTTTGACCTCTCCAAAGCTTTTGATAAGGTGAACCACGCTTTGCTGCTGCACAAATTGTCGCGTAATGGTGTTTCCCCTGTGCTTTTATTATGGCTTGAAAGCTACCTGACTGACCGTCGTTGTGTCGTACGCATTTTAAATAACTTATCTGATCCTTTTTATCCGTCATCGGGAGTACCACAGGGCTCCAATTTGGGTCCACTTTTGTTTTTGATCTTTATCAATGAGATATCTACTTGCGTAGTAAACTCAAACGTGCTGTTATTCGCTGACGACATCAAGCTCTTTTTGAGTATTAGTTTGATCGACGACTGTGACCTTCTTCAGAGTGACGCATCGCATATTTTAAACTGGTGTCGGGAAAATTGTTTAATCATTAATCCAGAAAAAACTAAGGTGATGTCTTTCAGTAAAAAACGTGAAATTATACAGTATTCATACTCAATTGATGATAAGTGCATTTTAAGAGTATCATCGCTTCGTGATCTCGGAGTGTACTTTGACACTACATCTATCTTTTGGCTGCCATGTCGCCCATACTGCCTGTTCTGCATTTAGATTACTTGGAATGATTACTCGATTAACTAGGAAGTTTGCGAACTATGCTTGTTTGCTTCGTTTATTTTGTTCTATTATCAGATCGCGACTAGACTTTGGCTCTGTGGTGTGGAATTCACTGACGCTACGTGATGCAGCTAAAATAGAGTCAGTTCAGAGACGCCTTGTGCGCATAATTTATGACAAATACCTTGGCCGTAGGCATTTTTACAACTATGAACTCCTGCTCGACAAATTTGGCCTACAGTGTCTATCTCTCAGAAGATTATCGCGCGATGTAGCCTTCTTGTATAAAATAGTTCACGGGGACATTGACTCAACACTATTGTTCACAGTGAATTTGAACGTACCGACTCGCTCAAATAGGAGAGCTCTCACTTTTTATCCCCACAATCAACACATGATATCACCAACAACAAGAATGCAGACAAGTGTGAACAATCTTGGGCATGAAAATTTTGATATCTTTAATAGCTATGTTAATCTCAGTAGACAATTAGATGAGATTATTTTCCGTCGCTAAAATGTACTGTCGTGTTTTGTTGCATGCTAGTTTTATCAGTGGAGCATGTTTTACAGCTGTGCAATTTTTTCACTGTGCCACATTGCAGACCTTTGTTGGTTGTTGATTGGCACAAATAAAGGCTTTATGATGATGATGATGGTGATGAAACTATGGCTTGTCGGAATGGTTCGACTATATTTTGTTTCACAGTCACCTCGGTGTCTTTTAACTGGCAAATATATTAAAATAAAACAAAACACGTTAATTAAAACGTATCAGTGGTTCCTAGCCAACGCGCTGGTCTATGAATCCTTATTTGGCGGGTTGAAATATTGGCCGAGGTGCCCGCAACCTGACGGAGACCAATCCGAGATTTCGGTTTTACCTCAAGGGATCTCCAGTGAGCCGAAATGAACACGGGGATTTTTCGCTGGGGCGTGCCAGATGACCTTCATTGGTTTGGCATGTAAAACCCTAAAGGCGACGTTACAGTGCTCACACATTATGCAAAACACAGTCTGCAAACATAAGTCACCGCAATATCCGTGGTTCGAATGATGCGTGCAAAATTTCTCCCTGAACTCATTGCCATGCGGCCTTCGAAGCACGGATGGCGCGGTGACTAACGTTCGAATCTGTATGCAGACTGTCCATTGCATGATGTATAAGCTGTGTGACCCCGGCTTAAGATCTGAATACTTGCTTGGCTCTACCTTAGTTCAGAGCGCAGCCAACGCTGAGGGCTGATGAAGCAGCACCAAGAACGCGAGGTCATGCAGTTTGTTCTCTTTCTGTGCGTGTGCGATCATTGACTGAATGGGCTAAACCAAGCGCAATGAGAGCAATGAGAGATCGGTGAACGAGAGTGTTGGTGCACCGCAGCTCGGAGCACCTGGAGAAATGCCCGAGCGTGAGATCCGTTCAAAACACTGATATCACGCTGCTGAGTCTGCACGGACCTTGGGTTCAATCCCCCATCTGTATGAGCATTCCACTGGCGCGCTCGTGTATCCGAGTTGGTTCATGCCTTAACAAATTGGGAACAGCGTTCGGAAAAAGACGAGGGCAACGAGAGTATAGCAGAGGACAAGCGCTGACTATCAACTGAAGTTTTATTAAAAACAGCTCAAACAAGAAAACACCACACAGCCAACCAACAAAGAAAAGGGTGTTGTTGGCTTCCAAATTGCCAGTGTAGTGGGGACTGACGGTTTTTTGGAACTTGTAATGTTCTACTTGCAGTCCACCTTTGTCCTTTCCGACGGCGTACTATGTAGAGAGGGCATTTGCATCGGCTTGAGCGTTGCTCCGGTGCTATGCAACATTTACCTAGCGAAGTTTGATAGGTCCATAGAAACGGCATTGTGTCAACAGGTGTGCAAGGTATTCAAATATGTCGACGATTATCTTGTGTTTTTAAAGGCTGTCAACAAATTGTCAATGCAAAAGGTTGTAGAGTATGTAATGACCATTTTCAAGCTGCTCTTCTGCAGGCCTGAAGTTCCCCTACGAACTTCAGGACGGTCAGTACTTGCAGTTTTTGGATTTACGGCTGCAATCCACCGGGCAACATGTGCGTTGGCGTTACAACCCGCGATCTAAGAAGGAAATCCTGCCATACGACTCCGCCCATTCTAAACTTGTGAAACGAAATATTGCCACGTCATGCCTTCAGGCTGCACTGTACAGGTCTTGCCACCATGCCATGCTTGACAGTTACGAAGCCCACGTCAGGCGACTTTTAAGAGCAAGGTTTCCTCTGTCAGTTTTGCTTGGTGTCTCTCAGACACACTTAAAAAGAGTCAAGAGTGGTTCTCAGGACCCAAAAGTAAAGCCTAAACAAAGGCCTCAGTTTATCCCATATCTACATAAGATTTCACGTAATTTAGAAAAAAAGAGTGTCTAACCGGTTCAATGTGACAACGTTTTTTTCGGTGCCTCGCAAATTACCACAACTTTGCCTGCGCGCAAACCAGTCAAATCAGTTAAACAGTAACAAGAGGTCGTGTACGGTTAAACATGTCAATATGTTCGTAGATTGCGTGGTGGGTGTTATCTACGAAATCCCGTTGTCATGTAGCCAGGTTTATATAGGGTAATCGGGACACTGTGTCAATGAAAGATTGCGTGAGCATGCCCTTTCCCTGCGGTCAATGACGGGAGGTAACTCGTACGTACAGTGCAGAGACTGCTTGTGTCACCCTCGTCTTCAAAGATACCATAATCATTGGCAGGTTGTATACAAAAGTGCAAACATAGGTGCTGGGGGCGCATGCAATGGAGAAAGCTGGCTCGCGACACTGCGTCAGCCAGCCTTCAGCTTATCTAAAAAAAAGAGATAGTTTTTATAGATGCCTGGTGAGCGACACGCCATTGGTTGGCTGTGTGGTGTTTTCTTGTTTGAGGCGTTTTTAATAAAACTTCAGTTGATAGTCAGCGCTCGTCCTGTACTCTACTTTCGTTGTCCTCGTCTTTTTTGCGCGCTGTTCCCAATTTCTCACGTGATGTACGCATTAGCCGTACACAACCGCAGGCTAGCAGTCTCATCTACGGGGGTAGAAAAGACTGCTACAGTCTCGTCTACAGTCCGAGTCTACAGTCTCATCTACAGCCGGCAACAATCTCGCCATACGAAACTCCTGCTGTCTAAAAAACTTACGACTAATTTTGAATCCGCCGTGACATAGCATTTTTAGTGTGTGGGCGTGTTCGCTTTCTTTTTGTCTATAAGGCCTTTGATTAAGAGACTCTTACTTATGATGAAACAAAGTACAATTGTCGGATTTCCAGTATAATGTTAAACAATTAAACTGGCACGTTAACGAAAAATAAAGAAACAAACACATAGGAAATAGCAAATTAGAGAAGTTTTCGCAATTTTTATTTTTATGTGATAGCACCTCGCGTTTAAATCATTTTAGGTTTGAGCGGAGCAAAAGCTATAAACGCGAGCTCCATTTATTGAACGGCCCTACCGAGCACGTGAGCTTGTTAAGAGCAGCAAACTCGCGCTTGTGGGTTCCGCTCGCTCGCATTTATGGTGAAACCAAATACTTTAGTAGTAAAGTATTTCGTAAAACAAAACTTACCTTCTGCCTATATGCAATGCCGTCAGTTCTTCCATGGCTACACGCTTGTTTCCCATTATTGATTTCGTGTATACTCGCACTGCAATTCAGCTCGTATTTTTTTCATTTGCGACATGCATTAGAGACCAAGGTAATTTAAAAAAAAGGTATTTCGCGGATAGCAGAAAAAAACAAAAAAACCTATGTTATTGGCCATTTGTGCCACAATCAACACAAAATAATCAGGAGACACCAGCTGAACAAACCAAGCATACAAATGTGAGGAGGACGAGAGAGACGCATTCAGCCGCTGGACTACCAACTGCATTTAATGAAACACTTCATTTTCGTCGACAGGCTAGGATCAATCAAACCTATTCTTCGTTTCAGCTTCGTTCCAGACGCAGCCGATGCTACAAGCGCGAGCATGTGGCCCAGAACAGTGCTTGCACTGCCCGAGCGCGCGTGCTTGGCAGGGATGCTGAAAGCCAGGAGCTCGCGCTTGTAGCTTTGGCTGCGTCTGGACCGAAGCTGAAACGAAGTATAGCTTGCTTCACTTCTTCTTTTTCCTCATTTTTAAACTAGGGCATCCTGCCCGTCTGTCCACTTGTGGGCGGTACTTTCACCTCGCAAGAACGTCCCTTCTTCTCTGGTTAAGGTCAAAGATGGTGAACTAACACACATGTCCCCTTTCGTCGATGTTTAAAGCTTCTAAAACCTCACGTGCAAACCGGTTTTGATGGTGCCCCATGATGGTAACTTTGTCTAAGTTTGCCTTGCACTTGCAGTCACGGCAATGTAGGCTTAAGTGACCTGCTGCCGTCAAGTTCTTCAAACTATTGGCATGTTCCCGAGTCCTATCATTTATACACCGCCCGGTCTGTCCGATGTAACAGCGGCCGCATGTCAGGGGTATGTGGTATATAACCTCCTTGTCGCACTGGGCATAAACGGTCCTGTGATTGGTGTCACACCCTTGCTGTTGCTCGTTTGCCCCTGATTGACCTTGCGGGCACAACGAATAGGCCTTATTGCGCACCGAAAACAGCACTTGTACCTCGTGCCGATTCGCCATCTTTTTTAACCTATGTGTAATTACATGAATATATGGGACAACCACAAACGGCCGTCTTGTCATCTTTTGCTGTGTGGAAGAGTTGTTGCGTCCGCATGTCGTCTTGGTAGTGGGGCAAATTGTTTCGCACACGGAGGCAATTACATGTCGTGGGCAGCCCGCCTCCTCGAGTCTGGATATTTGTAACTCGAAGCTTCGGGAGATCTGATGCTCACATGATTTGTTCAGGCTAGAAAATAGGGCTGTGACTGCTACTGCCTGCTTAACAGTTTTTGAATGCTGCGACGAGAAGGGGAGAAATCTTTTGCCTGAATGGGCTTAGTATCTCCAGCAAACATGATCTGCTCTAAACTCCAAAACTAAACCAAGAAACTTGATGGTCTTCCTGACTGGAAGCTCATGCGTGAAAGTGAGCCCCATGCATGACCGCTGAAAGCTCCTCAGCATGTTGTTGAGGCACCCGTCGATATGATTGTCAACTTCTGTGGTGCATAAAATGAGGAAATCATCTACATGCCTAAATATCGCCGCTGGTGTCTCCTAAATATGTTTAACCAACGTGGTTATGTTTAACCAACTCTTTCCCGTGAACACAGAATATTCACAACTTCACATGTGGTCGCTCACGTGGGTGCACGTTGAAATCACGCCGCAAACGCTCGCCATCGGCAAGCGCTTTGTCGCAATCTCTATGCAGCCAGTGAATGCTTATTATCGGCGCCGAGATAATTGGTAGCCCTCAGCAGGTGGAGTTTTTCTATCAACCCAGAGTTAGAGTATTTCGTCTTGTTATGTTGTAAGCAATCAGAAGACAGCTTACACCAAGCCTGAAGGTAATAAGGTACTGTGAAAGTTCACACTTTAGAGCCTGAGTTTGTTGTGTTCAACCTTTAGCTTTCGATGCACCCTTGCCTTTCAACAAGCTCAAGGTTAGTGTAACACGTAGCGGTGCTTCAGTGTTCATAATCGTGCCATGTGCGTACACCTGCCGGCGGTATGAAGGTAAACGCCGGACCGTCGACCGGTCCGTGCTATCAGCGCCATGGCGCGGCTGCCATGGCGGCTCGCTTTCTTAACTCGCGCTTCGCCGAGATTAAGTGCTTGGATCGAGCGCTGTTCCCAACTCTGCTGCTACTCCCCGCAGAGAGCGCGAAAATTGGGGAAGGAGCCTTTCATATGCTATCGGTAGACAATATGATTTAGTAGTTTTTTATTGTGAAATGTGCTAAACAGGAAGGCTGCGGAACAAATCAAAAAGCAACTTACCCTTTCCACTTCTTAAAAAGAACAGTTATTAGCGTTCGCTCATGAATGAAGAAAGCGGTTGAGTCACTGATACACCACGCCGAATAACGTCCGCTCTATTTCACGTGCAATATGAAAATCATTTGCCGGCAATGACGTGGGCACGGCGCCCACAAAAAGCGACGCCGAAATCGAAACCCACTTCCACGCTTTCTGTAGGGAGTAGCAGCAGATCTGAAACCAGCGCTCGATCCAAGCGCTTAATCTCGGCGAAGCGTGCGATAAGAAAGCGAGCCGCCACGGCAGCCGCGTCACGGCGCTGATAGCACGGACCGGTCGACGGTTCGGCGTTCACCTTCATATCAACCGGCGGGTGTACATTTCACCATTGTTTTATACAACGTCACACTCCAAGGTTTGCATTTTTTGTTTGCACAACATTATAGTCGGTGATAGTTTGAGAATTTAGGATAAGCTCCTCCCATCTCTTTCCACTTTATCAGAGTGAACGCTCGAGAGGGGGCGACCTCCTCTCCAACGTTTACTCTGCTAAAGTGGAAAGGGGAGGGAGGAGCTTCCTTTGGACTCTAAACCTCTCACTGACGATAGTTTGCTTGCACAAATTATTCAATTTATACTGGTACCTTACTAAAACGTCGTTCAATAGCTATCCTCAGAAGTAGAACATTTGACTTGCCATTCATGTCATTTATCTCTGAACTCGTATCGTACTAAAATTAGTTCTGATAATTTATTGCTGCGAGTAAAGTTTTAACCTTGGCATTACTTTTGTTATGTATTAAGCGTAAGACTCCGGTACCTGTCTTATTTGGGTTTACCAAACTCAATATCTACACCTGAAAGTAATTTTTTTTTGTGTTTCCCAGTCTCAACGTTTTGGTTCAAATAAACATTCCAGTAAGCTAAATAAGACACGAGACCAACACAAAGTAGTTTATTTGTTTTAATTCATAGCATAATTAATACTTCAAGCTAGTATTTTGAAAACCCACGACTATCACGTCACCACTATTTCTGGAAGTCCATAAAGACTCGTACACACGCCCGACCAAATGACCGACTCGTCACACAAATCTGACCCCATTGAAGAATGCGTAATTGGCCTCCGAAATCACTTAAGTTTTGACGCGCCGGTTGTTTTTGTCGAGGTTGTGACTTGCCAATAGCTCAGTATGATTTGCGCTTTTTGTTCTGAGCACATTTGCTGGAGACATGACCTCATAGCATAGGGAGCTGCTCCTTTTGCACGGGAACTAAAGCAGCAGAGCTCGTTCCACAGAAGGCTAGCGCAGAGAAAAACAAGTGAAAGACCAGGGCTGTCAATTTCAGGATATAGGAACAGATCACACTGTATAGAAGTGCCACCACACATGATTTATTGTGTTGATGCACAGGTCTCCAAGGCAATCGTATTGCCATCTGTTGGTTAAGAATCACACTAACCAAGGGTGGGTGGCACCTTAAGGTCACGGTTCGACTGATTTGGCAATTTGGGTGCTCTTTGGCCGCTCAAAACTCGTCTCATTCTGAATACTATTTTCGATTAGTGGTTTTGTTTGAAAGGTAATATAATCCTTTTTCTTTTTGTATAACTTAGATTTGATGTTTGTAGATAATTATAGCTTCACGATAAGGGAAGCGCACACTCTCACTTGCTGCGCTAGTCCATGTTATATGAAAAGGCCATCAACGATAACACTATCTTGATGATGTGGTTTTGTTAGAAAGATATAAGAGCTGAAGTAGGGGGAACGAGGGATTATTTTAATGTTTTATTACGTTTTGTTCAGCGCTCCAAGTATTGCCGTAAAATTACCAAGTTTCAGCGCGAATATCTTGTAGATTGTATTTATCAGAGTTTTTAAATTAACTACACCTCTAGTTCATGGCATTGCTTATGTTCACAAAAAATTTAAAATGCAAGCATAGTGTTCTTGATGAAGTATTGTATTGCAAAAATAGAAATATTTTATGTTCTAGATGATAGAAGTTCTAAATTTGCCTAATCGGTAATTGAACTACAGTAATATATTTTATGAAGTGCGAAACGGCGAATATATGCGAAGATGTGAAGGAGAATGATTTTAATGTTTGAGATAATGATGCTTTAGCAGCCTATCAAACGTTGCTGTTTTTTATGCATCTGTTTAATGAACATATTGTAGAATCACTGTCATCTATGGAAGTGGATTGTAATAAACACACATATATTACTGTATATTAGACTTCCCTAGTGATTGACATCCAGTTTCTTAATTTAGATAGAGCCTAGATAATTTAAAAAAACAAGAAAAAGTGTGTTAATGGTTTTTTTGCGTCACCTGTTGGGAGGCCGAAAGACTGCTGATCCCTAGTGTTTAGAAAATCGTCCAGGGCGGCGCGGCTTACTGATAAATAATCGCTTCAGGTAGAGCGCCTGATTAACAGACCGAATATTTTAGAGCTAGTATTTATTGGTGTTAGTAATCAGAGTCTCTTAAAAAGGAGGCGAATAGATTATATTTAAGTTTGTTATATACAGTACAAGGGTGTCAACCTGCTTGTTTCACGATCGTGGTGATGAGCAGATCGCGGAGCGGCGTAAACCAGCGGATAGCACGAGAATCATTTAGGTGCCTCGTCGCTTCGTCGGCTTTATTTGCTGGGAGTAGCAGTGTTTCTCAAATGCTGACAGTCCCGCGCGTAATGCGTTCACTCCTCATACGATTTGGGCTTGGCTACTAAGCCTAGCCAACCTAGGGTGGTCGGCATGGCTGCCGTTAGGCCTCGCGCTGGGACCCATACGGTCCCGAGGACGGGGGGACGCAGAGCGACCAGTGTGCTCCCGCCGGACACGAAGCAAAGTGTGTTTACTCTACTTGAGTGCTGTACATATATGGGAGGCGGAGGGCGCCACCGGCTGCATAGCGTGATCGTGCAGACTAGCCACTATCGGCCTTTGCAGATGTAAGGTGAAGTATAATAAAGCTCTCGGCCGTGTCGTTTGCGTCTCTGTCTCTATAATTTTAGCGCTTTTTAATACCATCGAAATTATAAACCAACTACCTTAATCCGCAGCTTTAATTCAGGTTTGTCTTGCAGTGGTCGTATCGTTTCTTCGCCTGTGTTTACTTAGCTGTTCGTCTCCATTATCCTGACTCTGTTTGTTCTTCCTTGTGCCCTTTTCCCCATCAGATCACGAAGTAGCAAAGTGCGCCTGTCCAGTCTACTCTCTTGACTTTGTTTCTTTTGCGATATTGTTACTAGCAAACACCGCCTTGGCCTTCTCAATAAACCATTTCCTCTGTGGGTCGAGGACTTTTACGGTCTTGTAACAGCGTAAAGAACAGCTATCCCGCGTCACTTTGTTGCTGGCTACCAATACCGGCGAGCAAGCACTCCACCGAAAATGGGGCTCTCCAGTATGCTATCGCTGCGTGTGTGCCGCGTTTGTAACAGAAGCAATAGCGAAAAAAAAGAAGAAATATCTAGTTTTGACCATCGCTTTCGGTCACGGTGCCTGCAAGACGACGCTTACGTACATTTCGTGCATGAGCGAACCGATCATCGTAGATTTTATGGCCTATTCTTATGCCTTGAACACAGATTTCACGGCCTGAACTGGCAATAAAATGAACCTTGAAGTTTTGTTTTACGAAGTTTGTCCTGTGCAATTTGACACACTACCCACCCTAGCCGTCCACGGCACTGCCACGACCGGGCTATAGTGGGGAGAGAAAATTGGTTTATTGAACCAAAGCTAAAGTTTAATGAAGAGTAGAAACATAAAAAGAGCAGCAAATAATATAGACAAATAAACAATTTTAAACAAATAGATATATGCAATAAAACAAAAAATAAAACCGGTGTAAAATAATAATAAAACTACAAACACAAAAGAGAATAATGACATTCAGACAAGCACGTCCCCTCTCTTCATTCCCGTTTTATTTTAGAGTGACCGTGCCTGTAGTATGTTACAGGTTAAGAAAAGTAGGACAAGCCCTATCACGAAGCTTTCCTCACCATGATTGGTGGTTTCATCCTTTCGAGCGTTCGATCTGCTGAAGTGGAAGGAGTGGAAGACCTTTGGGGAGAAGCGTGCCCTACTTTTATTTATTTGAACTGCACGCGCCGTAAAACAGGGACAAATGGATAGGGAAACAGCACGAAGCGCTACTTTGAACAACATGTTTATTGAAAAAAAAGAATATTAATAAATCCCATCAGGTTTCTCGCGTAGAAATTCAAATTTTTTATAGGATCGGTGAACTGACGGTGCATTATGCATCTGCTGTGCCCCCCCCCCCCCCCACACATTTTTATGTCGTATGATTCGTACTCTTCTCGCGATTACCTTTTAACGACGCAATATTTTTTTTTTTTTTAAAGAGCCGGTGCGAGCTCGCGTGCTCGTTCGTTCACGCGTCTTCCCGGTTGCCCAAATATGTTTTCCCGAAACTGATCGGGATTTCATAGACGACTGAAGTTGGGAATTCTACGTACTACTTTGACCGTTTGTTTTGACATACATCGCCTCCATCCTCTTTTTTTTTGGTGATGTATATAAAGAGCATGTGTGAAAAATAAACACCCTTAAGAATATTTTCGGTGGTCATTTCTCGGCAAAATATTTTGTCATTTTTTGCGGCAGAGGCGGTCGCGTGGTCAACGGCTAGCAAGAGCGCGCCGTTCGGGTGGCGCTTCTTCGGCATGTCTCGACAATTTGGCGACACAATTTTTTCCCGAGCCTCGAAGAGGTCGGGCAGCTTGTCTGCCAGACTGTATTTGGTATCGCCATGTCCGAATCGGAAAAGGAAACCGGACGAAACAATGCTCGACGATAGCCGGTTCGAGTAGAAAGCGAAGCCATTGAGACATGATGATAATTCAACTAATGCAACGATGCAAGCGAGCTGAACAAGAATGACGATAATAATCCCTGAAGAATGGGGACAAGGGAGGCGAAGGGAGGATGGGAACAAGGGGAACGAAGGACAAACACAAATTTCCAAACACAGCTAGCTGACTGGTGTGCGACTGAAAAAAACGCCTGGTCCTTGCACCTTGCTTTAATTCCACTATCATCATAACCTCCAAAAATGCAGGCCGTGTACCCATGTTGGTGTTAGACTGGTGGCGGCTGTTAAAACCTGTTTGCTCTACTAACTTCTAACTCCTCGTTAGCTAAGTTGGTAGAGCTCTCCACTGGAAATCGAGAGGTCCCTGATTTGATACCAGGATGAGGGGAATTATTTTCAGTCGCACACAAGTCGCCTAGTTGTGTTTGGAGATTTGTGTTTGTCCTTTGTCCCCCTTGTTCCCTTCTCCAAGGATTATTATCGTTATCGTTACCATTGAGACAGCCCCTTGGTGCTCGTAGACGAGAGAGCAAAAACGACGAAGATAACATGTTTTAAAGGATGCCTAATTTTCGGAATAATTTGTAGAGCTTGCGTAAGGTCAGTGGGATATGAAACACGGCGTGTTGTTACACCGCTGTAAAAAAGCATAAAACAAAACAAAATAAAACAAACAAACAAACATTACGGACAGTGTTGCACTTTTACACTTGAATGCGCATTACAATTTTAAAGAGTGCACACAATGAAACAAGTGAGGATTCCAGAAAGAGGAAATATTAAGACCAGTGTGTCGAACCGAAAAATATACGGGTTCGGTTACGGTTCAGGTTCAGGTAAATTTATTTTGTTCCGGTTCAGTTCCGGTTCGATTAATTCGACCCGCGAACCGGTTCGCGAACCGGTTCGGGCGCTGAACCGGTTCGCGAACCGGTTCGGAAATTATAAATGACAAATTGCAACATCAAAATAAATTACAAAAAAACATCTGAAATCAGCACATACGAAACGGGATACATCGTCGAAACTAGTAGTGCATAACGTTTATAAAAGCCTGTAGCCAATGCAAGCGGCAAACTACGACTGTCTGATGACAGGGCTGTCTGTGTCTGTCACGGGCGCTGACTCCAGCGTCTGCTGAGCGTTGGTTTGAGCGCACGCGCCCGCTTGAGTCCCATGACTACGCTGGGCAGGCGACGGAAGCAACAGAAGCTCGGCAGATCCTTTGTCGAATTCGAAAGTGCGCGCAGCTTCGCTTCTCCGCGAGCGACTAGGGTTTGTATCCCTGTTTTTTTCTCCGCATTTATCGAGTTTTTGGTACGAAAAATACGGCATGTAAATCTTGACACTTCATAGCTCGATATGCTCTGACCGGTGGTTGGGGCAGCGAAGAGCAGATATAATTCATGAATGCTCATTTCAACTGTAAATAAAATTTCTTTCTGTCCCTCAAACATTATCAAACTCCACAGCCTTTTCTTTTCTCATTCCGATGGAAGCAAGCTTCAAGAACTCGCGCGTTCTAGAAACGTGTTATGAAATGAGCACACAGCAGCATTTAGAATTTACGAGATTGTAAGAAAATAAAATCCCGTGACGCGATTTTTTTTTGCACAGCCTTTTATATTTTTTTCTTTCGTGCAAGCCGCGACCAGTGTAATACTGGTTCCTATGTCAAGATTCATGGATGCAGCGTTTGTCAAGATTCATGGATGCAGCGTTTATATTACTAAGACTGAGTGGAGAATAAAAATATGTAAGCGAGGTGTGTGTCAGTTGACGGCACTTAAAGAACAAATGGCATTGATAGCACATTTATTGTTAACAGCGCGTGGCCGAACCGTTTTGACATGAGCCGGTAACCGTTATTTTTTTTCCGGTTCAGTTACGGCTCGGGTTTATTGCGATAACAATATAACGGTTCGGGTTCGGGTTCAGTTTCGAAAAAAATACCGGTTCGGTTCCGGTTTTTGGTTTGGTTCGGTTCCGGTTCGACACCCTGATTAAGACAATAGAATACATGGCTTGAATTGACGTCACATCAGCCGCCATTGCTCCCTATACTTCGTTTCAGCTTGGGTCCAGACGCAGGCGATGCTACAAGCGCGAGCTCCGGGCTTTCAGCGTCCCTGCCAAGCACGCGCGCTCGTGCAATGCAAGCACTGTTCAGGGCCACACGCTCGCGCTCGTAGCATCGGCTGCGTCTGGACCCAAGCTGAAACGAAGTATACCATTGCAGTAGCCTAGAATGGGGTAGTGGGCTCACCGCGCCCGCTTGCAGAGGCGGTTCATGTTTAGATTGAGAGAGGGCGCTCCGGTTGACTCCTCCTGAAGCTTTCCCGCGCGCTACTGCGATCGCGTGCGTATCAGCTCGTGCGTGTGTCGGTGTTTCTTCGTCAAATAGCTGGAAAGATTTGGAAGAATCGTAGGAACCGCGTCGGCTGAAAGCATTGGTTTCTCACGCTCAACGCGTACCTCTTTTACCTTGATAAAGTGCACGTAATCTCTGTACTGTGGTTCAAAATGTGATCCGCACACAACAGAGGTCTCATCAAACGCCTTGTCCGCTCGATGCAAGTTCTTATCCCACAGCTTTCGCCGCTTCTCGTCTTCGGGTGCTCAGAACAAAGACACCTTTGGAGCGTCCTTCACGCGAGCGCATCCTCTTCTACAGCCAGACGCAAAACAGTAGTGTCGCCGACGATTAGGCATTCTTGCATTCGAGTCTAAGAAAAAATTCACGAGACAACAGTAATCACAGTGGCCTCATGGCAAAGGAACAAATACGTGCGGATGCGAACTGGAGTCAATCACTCAACGCCAACAACGAAGCCGAACGCAAACACACGCGGCCAGGCGTAGCCGGGATGCAAGACGCTTCAGGATAAATGGATGGATGTCGACTTTTGCCTTTGAATTGGGCGGTGACAGGAGGACTCGACAGCAGCGCCCTCGCCTGCCACCGAGACACCCGACATAGACCGTCTCACCACAAAGCATGAGCGAGAGACCCCATCCAGGGGTTGGTACCGGTGTCGGCTGGGCGGCGGTCTTTACGAAAGCGGGTCCTTGAAGTCTCCAAGCTTGCGGTCGAGCTTATAACTGAGCAGCATGAGCACCCTGTCGGTCGAAGACATGGTCTGTGCCACTGGTCCGGCTGGCTCTCTGACGATGGAAAAGACACGTCTTACGCCCTATGGGCACTCGACATCGTGAGCGACTTTCTGGAAGGAAGCCGGCCCAGTACCCGTCGCCGACAAGACCAGGTGCATGGCCTTTGCGAAGGAATGGGAGAAGACCCATGCGGACTTGCGCTTCGACGGCAAGAGGATCGGCAAGTACTCGCACTGTGATCCGACCGGCAGGATCGAGCGGATGCGGGGCACCTGAAAGAAGGGGCCCTCAATTGTCCGACGCCTGGCAACGCGGGCTGGGGGCCTCGGAGAGGGACTGGCGACGACTGTGGTCCAAGCTACTCTGGTATTGAAGATGTCGTATGGCCTGCGTCTCTATGAACTCAACGCCGCTCAGAGGACTAAACTGGAAACACTGATGAACGACGCGCGACGCTGCATCTCGGGTCTGGCAAGGTGTACACGTCCGAATCTACTGCACGAAGCCGTCCCGATGTTTTCCTCGGAAGAGATCCAAAGGAACCAGAAGAGGATGTACGGTGCCAAGCTGGCGCACACCCGAAAGGACAGGGCCCTGCCAGAACTCATGCTCTCGCGGAGCTCTGTGCGGGCGCAGACAACGATGTCACCGATTCCCTACCCCATCCCACCATGAATAAAGGCGACGGTCACCCCAGCCACGCCAATCAAGAAGAGGATGAACTCGACGACCAATGATGGTAAGAGGCGCAAGTTTTTCTGCCTACACAAACAGAGCGGCGGTGGTGATGACGAGCTTCGAATGTACGTCGGCGGCGACTTCTAGGATGGCGTGGCGCCCGCGGTGGCGTGGATTCACGGGAACGAAACCAACAGCAAGACGCTGCAGCAATGCGGATCCATGCAGAAAGCTAAAGTCAGAGCCGTACTCGAGGCAATCGAGGACATGACCGGGTCATCGAGCGAAAAATTTCGGAAAATACTCGTCTCCATGTACTCCCATGCCGCCGTGAGGGCGCTCAGGATGCAATTCAAGGCACATGCCGCGATCGGAGAAATTTGTTGGCTGGCATATGAACTAGAACGACGCCACCCGAACTTACTCCCCTTCAGCGTGGAGTGGGTTCAGGGTCGCGTGGGTGTCGACGGCAGTGAGAGGGAGTGTGAGTGTGCTTTGCTTCTCCAGAGTCCTCTACGTTCTGTATGCTTTCTTACTGTTACCAAGAATCGCCTCGTACAGCAAGCACGTATTCAAATGAACCAGGCTCTTCTCCTTGGCCCTGATAGAAAACTATGCTGGGTGCCAAGCTATGTGGGTATTCCAGGTAATGAAGCAGCAGATACGTTGGCTACCTCTGTTATTGGTGGCCTAAAAACACCTGTTGGCCTATACCAATTATAAAAAAAATGTTCAGCCTTTACACTTTCGTGAAGACGGAGTACCAGCGGAGCTGTACTCGACACACTGCCGCAACGCGCACGCGCCCGATTTCCGCTTCTCGTCCGACACGCCGCCGATCTTGGATGCGTCTCCGGCGAACCAGAGTCGGTCGCACACGGCGCACGTGACGCCAAACGGGTTCTCCACGAACTCCCTTCGGAACCTCGCCGTCGCACCCGGGAACTGTTCAGCCGGCGTGGAGCGCAGTCGTCGCCGGGCCTTGGGCTTGCGCTTGGCCTCCGTCGCACGATCGTCGTCCGTGGCGTTGGCCCGCCGGCGCGCTTTACATCGCTGGTTCTGTCTGTCTATGCTGGAACGCAAACTAAATGATGTAGAAAACTGCATCGGGCACTGATTGGCTATTCTCTCGGGTCACGTGACATGACGTTGAAATGTGGTTTTTCCCTATGCAGTTCGAGCTATGCTCGTAAAATGATGCAGTTGGCGGTGACGTCAAAATGTCGTCACGATGCACTTTGACGATGCAGTTAACTGAGTGGTCGAGACGAAGCCGGAGATCGTTCTGCATCGTAAAAGATGGCGACCCTAACATATGCATCTCTACTGTTGGGTTCGCCAGCGGATCGAGTTTTTAGAGATCACCGGGATGCTTTCGAGACGAGCGATGCGAGGTTTGTGGGCGAATACCGGCTGACCAAAGGGGTGACTCGCTGGCTGTGCGACCAGCTTCGCGGAAAGCTCCAGCGGCGTCGCGAAGGGCCCCGTGTGCTGACAGTCGAACAACAAGTCCTCGCAGCTCTACGCTTCTACGCCGCTGGCGGCTTCCAGGGAACCGTCAGGAGCGACGAAAACATTGGTGTTCACCAGTGCTCTGTGAGTCGCGTACTTGTTGATGTCACCAACGCTATCATCGATTGCCTCGGATCGAAGTGGCTGTGTTTCCAGCAAACTCAAGCAGAGAAGGCGCTCACAAAAAGGAAGTTCTTCGAGCGATGCAAGTTCAGCGGCGTGATCGATAAATATTCTAAATACTCTTACACGATTCAACACGATTGTGTTTTCATTTGAGTGCACCCCATATAAGCGATTTGGCTGAGCGAAAAGCCAAGCAAGCAACGGTAACAGGCTTAAGTTGAGCTAGTTCGTTCATACTTCAGGTAGAGGGAGAGATAGATATACTTTATTTTAAAGCAACTACTTCAGGTAAGGCCAGCTGAACTAGAATAAACATACACATAAAGAAAAGACCATACACACCGTGGGACTAACAACTGATTTTCTTTTTCCTCCTCTTCTACTACGAACCCAACTTGAGGGAAATATTCTCTTTTCTTCTTTTTTGCTTCCTACTTCACCGAAAATTTAACCCCCGAAGGAACATTTTTTTCTTTCTCGTGCAGCACGAGAGAAGTTGCACTAACGCAGTCAAACATAGGTCAAAAAGTAAAATTTGTCGTTAGTTGTTTATACAGCAGGAGGTTAGTCTGCCTGAACATGGCGACATTGTTACCCACTGTAGATAAGCAATTTAGCCAGTGCAGTACGACTGCTAGCCTGGGGTCTTTAACGTGCATCACGCAGTAGTGATACACGACCGCACGCCGGTACGATGCTCATCCAGATCGAAACGGGCAGGCGCGAGGATTGAACCAAGATTGAACCCAGGGTTGCTATGTTGCGCTAGTGGACTCCCAGGAGACTTGGTAGCTGAAGTGCACGTCAACGACTAGAGCAAACGCAGATTGGATGTTGACAGAAGAAAACAAAAGTCAGCATCCAATCTGCATTTGCTGCGTTGTTGACGTCGCTCACCTGTTCTGGCAGTCCAAGCGCAACATATCCCCCAGGATCCCTGGGTTCTGCAGCGCGAGCTTTCGCTCCACGTGCTCCGAGCTGGTGTGCGCTAGAGCCACTCGATATGGCAGCGTAGCTGCCAGAGTAGCGCCACGCTTTTCCCTGTGCCGCCTCTCACCGTGATTGGTCACACGCGGTACCATAGCAACGAGCTGAGCTGGCTCGGTTTCCTTAGCAACCGAGTGACTACTCGTCACGTGACCTCGCAAGAGCCGTGATGTCACCGGCAAGATGGCAGCGCCCAGAGCTGGTGGATAAGAGTTTGTTCGGTGCGCGGTAGTCGTAATGTGCGGCTGCTTGCCGACGATTTCGGACTCTTCGTGCTCTCTGACGCAGGTATAACGTGAAGATATGAAAGAATGAGACTTTATACCTTTTCTGTGCAAGATCGCTCTGGATGTTAGCACCTGTGCGACAGCATCAGTCATATCGCCGTAGCGGTGCTCGGATTCCTGGATGTGTTCGAGGATCGATAAGAGTTTTTGCATTGAAATTTTCGCATACTCCTAGCCTTGTTTGAACGTTGGAATGTCTGAGAATCGATGCGAATTGTATGCGTCGCGTGTTGGACCTGCGGGGAAGTTGTTTCAGCCCCAGGTAACCGCGTAATCACAGAAACTTTTAGCGAGGAAGCTCCTGCGATCTTTACGTTTTATACTAATCAACGATTTTACGATATAGCTTTTAGGATAACATTTTCGCATTTTCTAGCTTCCTTTGAATGTTGGAATTTCTGAGAATCGAAACGAAAGGTATACGTCGTGTGTAGGGTCTAGGGGAAGTTGTTTCAGCCCTGGGTCACCGAATAATCACAGCAACTTTAAGCGAGGAAGCGCCTGCGATCTTTAACCTTTTGTACTAATCGACGATTTTACGAATTGACAGTTCTGAAGACTTTGATAAACGTCCTTTCGTTGCAATAGCTTGCATTTGATCGCAGTGTTTTTAGGTTTGTTTTCTTCAAGTGACAAGCTGGCGTTTGCTCAAATGACGTATATGAAATGACCTGCTCTATAACAATGCATCAACACATACTATTAAACTTATATGCTCAGAGGTGTGTTTGTCTTTGTAATTAACAAGTTACAAACAATTATTTTTTACGAGTGTAATATTTATTTTCTGTAGCTGGGCCCGTTTTGTGCTAGTTAATGTCCGTGTGCTATGATGTTATAATCATGTGTGTATGGTTCTAAATGTCCTCTTTGCAATGCCTACAAAAGCCAAAATGACGTCAGCCGACCCCAGCTCACGCATTTGACACGAGAACTGCGTCACTCCGACGTATACGCTCGTCAACAATCAATTCGTCCACGAATATTTGAATTCGCGTTCGTGGCCAATGAGTGCACATGAGTGCACTTGCGAAATGCCAAGTTCTATGGTGTGCTTAAAAGCACGGTGGAAGCTTGGGGTCATCGCACCGGTGCCCTAGCATGTCACGACCGCGTGATTCCACTGTTCTCTTTTGAGTTGAGGATTAAAGCTAAGGAAGAAGAAGTTAAAAAATCATTTCATGGCCCCTTTAACACGGGTATGCGTGCTACACCAGATAAAAATATTGACACTTTGCATGCCGGTAAACTTTTGGACGACAACTTTGCCTGTCGGCAAGAACACCTCATATCCGGCGTCCGTGTCTTTTGATGGCGTTAACAATCCTCTGTAGACCACCGTGCTCTCCTTCTTGGTTTAACCCCGTCGACTGTTCATCGCCCAAAACGAAGGTGATACCGTCGTCGACGTCGCTCTTCGCCAGTCGGTGAGGTAATCTCATCTTGAATGAATGATTGGGTCTTGAAGAAGTATGGTGCTAAGCATACATGCTCTTACTAAGGGGCAGTCGAGCAGCACTCATGTCCCAAGGCAATCGTCCTGTCGTGGCCGGCGTAATCGGATTTTGTTCCATAGGAGCGAAGTCCGGAAGTACAAGGACGGTACGTTCGTCCCACGAAGCGGCCGCCATCCCGGCGGCGCGGAAAACCACTCGCCTTGTCCGTGTACCTACGATACATGGGCTGCAAATCGTCTCACTTCCCAGAAGAAACAGGCACCGCTCCTCCAGAGGCCCGTGCCGTACCGCCATGCCAAGCGTATTTTAGGTCTTTTACCACTTTTCAATTAACGAATGGATATATCAACTAGATAAAGGTTGCCGCCCGGCGTCGCTAGCAGTGCGGTTACCATGGAAACCTCCCAGGCCCAAAATGGAGATCACTATAGGCGCTTCTGCCGTCGTGCATCTAGATAATTTTGCGTCGTGTCGCTACTCTGGCAGCTACGCTGCCATATAGAGTGGCTCTAGTGTGCGCTAGCCCAGTCGGCGATTCTCCGAAATTCTCTGTAGGGAAAAAAATAAAAAACGATGTAGTTTCAACTCAATCGCCACTGTTCGGCGACGTCACCGGACACGTCACGGTGCAGTTCTCTTCCGATGTAGTTTGTTGGCGATGGAGATTAGGCTCCTCCCACCGGCAACGTCACGATGCAGTTTCTCCACCGCTTTTTCCAGCATAGACAGACTGTTCTCGGTGGCGGCTTTCCAGGTGAGCGATGTGCTCTTCTTTGGCAAGGGAATCTGAAGCGCTCGACGCAGTGGAAGACGAGGCGACAGCGGCTTTGCGGTGGTTGCGGACCTATTCGCGCTGCTGCGTACGTCGCCACTCCTTCCGCAGCCGCGTGCGGCCGACTCATCGTGAGTCCAAACCAAACTGATAAGAGCGTAGGAAGCAGCGCGCAAAACAGACGAGGACGAAGAAAGAAACGTGACGAGCGCTGCGCTCGTTACGTGTTGCTTCTTCTTCGTCGTCGTCTGTTTTCCGCATGTTTCTACGATGAATTCCCACCAACGCGCCCAACTATCAATTCTTCTACGATAGCTGGAAAGGTTGCCGCCATCTACGAGCAACGGCGGAAACCAGACTGGTTGTGAGCTTGCCGCCGTCGCTTATAGATGGCGGTAGATGTCCAGGTAGGTTTGTGTCGACATACCGGACACGATCCTGGGGAACCTAGCCCTTAACAGCTCCGCTGTAAAAAAATAGATTTATGATCTTTGGCAGTTAGAATTGGATAAAAAACGACAATAAACTACATAATACGAATGCTTGTTTAGTATAATGGGAGGGTTCCCACCAGAGGAACTGTTACCACGAGGTCTTAGTGTGCTGCTTGCATATTTGACACACTCGTTTAACACATCTATATTTGCTCTGTGATGACGATACCCCACGCTGTGAGCCATTGTGGCAAAACTTTGGCTGTCCTGCATGTTCTATGGCACTGCAGGTACTTGGATAAAAAAACGACGAGCATGTTTTCCTTGTATCTTTGATTCTCATCTTCCATTTCATCCCTCATTCTTGCTATAGATAGACCTCTTGTTCCTTTCTGTAAAGTTTTTAAATTCCCTAAAATAACTGGCTATATACACTGACACAGTAACCCTGGAGCGAAAGGACAACAAAGGACGGACAGACACGAACATTTAAGGGAAGTAGTTTTTGAAAAAAAGTGGGATCTGCACAGGTTCTCGGATAGCCCCTGTCCTGTCTGAAATATGTCTAAGGATTATCGACCTCTCTATGGCTGTGTTGATAACAGTTTTCTACTAGTGCTGTGGTAACTCGTAGGTATGTAAACGCTTCTTATGTTAGTAAAAAGAACTGAAATCTCATTTGGCAAAGAAAGGGAACTACGCGAGTGTTTACCGGCGTTTTTTGTTAGCTCAGAGGGGAGAGATTCAATCGCGCTATCTCTACACTCTAAGAAAAAAGGTAGTCATATGTGACTACCTTTGAGGTGGTAAAAAGTTGTCCCAAATATAATCGGCCCCCAGGGTAAAAATGACGAACCCACATGTAGTCAAAAAGCAGGTAGTCAAATTTGACCACACCCTAAAGCAACATGGCGGCCGGTTAGCGAGGCTCGAATTCCCCGGTAAGGCCTAACGAAGAGCACGGCTTTTCGGCCGAGTGAGAGAATAGCGAGCATACGCCTATTCCACGTGTTTTAAGCGCCTTCAGCAGACATGTACACGTTACCCAAAAAAGTAACTAAATACCGTTACTCGTTACTCGCTCAAAAAGTAACTAAATACGTTACCCGTTACCGATTCTCAAAAGGAACGCGTGAGTTACCTCGAAAGTAACGAGTTACTTTTCACGTTACTTTGACGTTACTTTGACACAACTGTTTTTGTTTCATAATTCATTATTTTCTTTTTAGTAGTCGTCGCACTGAAGCAGAAGCTGCCTCTCGAAGCTTTTCATCAGTTATGTTTCCCCACTTCCTTAAAAACACACCTCCGGCGACGCTGAAGAGTCCTTCTACTAACGCGCTCGAAGGAACGGCAGTGTTGTTCTTCAGGAAGAGCTGGTGAATCTTCAAGAACTGCGCCTTCACTGAGGACAGCGGGTAATGGGTTACGTGTCTTCCCGTGTTCGCAACCTCCGGGTTTACATTCGGTCCGTACCCGGTTCTAGAAGGTTCAACCAACGAACCTTATTGTTATATTGCAATTGGAGATTTGTGTTTGTCCTTTGTCCCTCTTGTTCTCCTTCTCCAGGGATTATTTTCATAACCTTATTGTGTTCGCTGGGTGAAGGACATTCCCAGCTGTAGAGTTCAGTACAGCGACGTTTATCGCTGGACATGTCAGTCGAACTGTTCGACTGACGTGCTTCAACAATAGACGTTGCTGTACTGTCATACTGTTCAGTTGTTTTTCGGGTTGCCCACCACCGCTCTCGCAATAGGCGCATACTCACCTTGAGTATAAAAACAAGGCCGTTAAAGCGGTGTTGTACACGTTACTCCTCAAAAGTAACGAGATACCGTTACTCGTTACTTGGCCTTAAAAGTGACTAAATACCGTTACTCGTTCCTTTTACTGAAAAAGTAACTAAATACGTTACTCGTTACCGAAAATAGTAACTAGGTAGAAGTAACTCGTTACTTGTAACGCGTTACGCCACATGTCATGGCCTTCAGACACTCTAAACATCCGTCCCCAGACACCGGTACCGTACCTATATCCTGTAAGGACGGCAGTGTGTGTGCCGGAATTGCCGCGATCGCCCCCGACGGCATCTCGCTAGATTGACTATTTTTACCACCGGCGGTGAACGCTCAAAAAGAAATCGTTACACGAGGAATGGGCATGCTGACTTTATTGAACACAACGTATGCTTGTCGTGTGTGGCGATGAATCGCTGGGCGCCTTCGTCGTCACCGACGAGAGGCGTTCAACTCCGCACCAACGCTACCGCTATTTTCTTTCTTTTCTAGTTTGGGTTTACCTTTACCGGCGTGGTTATCCATTCGTGCGCGTCTGTGCCTGCACTTCGCACCTCTTCGACACAAAACGAGCATTTAGGTGGCTGAGTCGGCTGAGTGGCACAATTATTACGATTGTTATCGAACTGAGAAGCAGGGACGTAGGAAGACCTGTGAACCGCAGGCCAGCCAGGCCAGCTGTTTGTAAATCAATAGCTACAGGACTGCTCGACACTTAGCTTATTGAATCAAGCGGCAGCTTGCGCCACCTAGGAAGTGTAGTAGTAACCGCTAGGTGGCACTAAAAGAAAATACTTATGCACGAACTCGTGCTATTCAACTACCTACTACACATACAACAACACACACACACCACCAAGATACCGAACACTACTACAGGCACATACATGTCAGCAGTACAACAAGGCACAAACAACTCCAACACAACACATCCGCGACTCTCTACTCTAACTACCCCACCGACCCGAATCGTATATATGCCCTACCACATTCTGACAAGGATTAGGCAAGTGACTGCTACTGTTTACTAGATGAATACAAAAAGTGTTTGCAAGTATTATTGGTATACTAGTGGTCTATGTATTTAAATTGGCAGGCTAGACACCTCTCTTAATCTAGCGCTTCGAAGGGCAACATGATGTGAAAGCAATCGGCTAAAGTAACACCACACGGCATGCCCCCGATCAGTTTCGGTTTCAGATTCACGCAGTGATAAACTTACTCAAGCCATGCTGCCTCACGCTCGTTCCGCGCGTGCAATAGCAACAAAAGTTACAACAATATCTGCATTCCTGGACAGTAATCGGCTAAAGGTAACATAATTCGTAGTCTTGTGTTGTTCAACTCGTTCTTTTTCCCCTTAATTGTCGCGGGCAAACGCTGGCGGCGTGCTTTCCCGTGTTGGTCGAGTGACCTCGCTCTACTCGCTTTACTTTAAAAACCCCAAATTAAACTTATGTAAAAAAAAAACGTATTGGGGTACAATTATATATATATATAAAAAATAGCATAACCGAGATTTTTTTTTTTTTATGTGCTGCATTTTGGAGAACATATACACCCCTATGTAATTATTTTAAATCTTTTATTTTTGTGATGACAACAAAAGGTTGGCACTTCCCAAGCATGGGGACACTTCATATAAACAATGTGTTAAGCTTAAAACATTAGGGCATTACAACCAAAACTATACTGTTTATATATATAAAGTGGCTATAATGGAGACAAAGTGTTCAGGTGGCAATTATTTGTATTCTTTTATTTTCCAAACCTGATATACAATTTTATATTGAAAATATTTTCCTTTAAAAAATAATTAAACGTTTTAAAACAACCGTGTAGGTACTTCTGAGTCATTGTTCAAATGGAAATCTGAAAAGAAGTATTTTTCCAGCACTGGTCTATCAAACTATAATAATTATAGTAATTATACTTTCTAAAGCCAGAAACAACCTTGCACCCTTCTTATTGGCTGCCACCTTTGAATATGAACCAATAAACTTACATGAAAACAGGAAACATTTAACCAAAAAACAATGTTATGTATGCATTACAAACATTAAATAATCAAAATATGAACACCAGTCATTTCACCATTCTAAAAAAAATATCTGAAAATATGTATAACACAAAAAGGGATATGATTTGCACCAAGCAAGATACTGGGCCATAGAACCAAAGTTTCAACAATAAAAAATATGAGGGGGTACCCAAAAGTAACTGGAATGAATTTCAAGAGGCCAGGCGTTCGTAGTACCAGCATCCGCCTCTAGCAGCGCTAAGCGGCATCCTTCCCAAGTCAGTTTGCCGACCGGTGTCGTCTGCTAAGGATCTAGCGGCATGTTGTGAATTTTTCCCCAAGCGCTTCAAAATCATTTTTCGTTTTTTGCAATGTCCGACTTGAAGGACCTTACACATTCACAAAACGATTTCCTTTCAAGACTTTTCATACGAGCGAACAGAAAAAAGTCACACGGGGCGAGCGAGGTCCTGAGAATACGGGAGGTGGAGAAGCGGTGTCATGGCCATTTTGCTGAAGCAAGCGACGCCTTGGACACAAGCGAGCCTTGTGTCCAAGGCTCGCTTGACCGCAGTGTCTTGTTGGGGACCCCTGGTACTCAATAAACGCTGTTGGATACCGGGATCATCGTTGTTGGCATGGCGTGGGCCGAACCCGGCGCGGCGACCGCCCTCGCTGGTAGTAGCCGTCGGCCACGCGGTGGGACGGGCATCGGATTCCCCTTTGAGCACCGGTCCCCAGACGTAAAGGTGCGTTAATCCTGCCTCCTTTGTTTTATTCTCACAAAATGGCGCCCAACGTGGGGCCATGACACCTATTGTTGTCGTGGCACTGCTCCGCCGCGCCATGCCAAGATGGCGGAGCCTCCATTGGGAAGGCCGGCTCCCTTTGTGAGCCGCCATCATGCGAACCCCATCGGTGTCCGGATTTGGGAACCACTTCCAAGAGCCAGCCCTGAAACCTGAGTGAGTCACGATTTGTTCATTTTCTTTTCGTGTCTTGCCGCAAGAGACGTTTTATCGTACCTGTCGCCTCTGGTTATGGTCGTCGCTAGCAACAGTCACCCCACTGCCTGACAGTTGCTGACTCCGCTGCCAACCCCCACCTAGTTAGAGGGTTGTCGCCTCTGACGGCGTCTTCAGAGCTTTCGTGCCACGGAAATCGCGTTGCATTGACCCCCGTGGGCCTCGCGACGAATGTTGTTAGCAGCAAAGAGCTTCTAACGGGTCAGCGGGAGAATCTGGGTTTGTAAATACGCGCGTTTCTTTGACACTGAGTTGTTGGACTCTCCGGGAGAGTAGGGCGGTGCGTGTGCCATTAACGTCGCCAAGTAGCTCGTAATGCTACCGACGGGCTCCGGGAGCCGAAGGCCACGCATTCGCTGGCGTCCAGAAGCAGTTTTCATACTGTGGGCGCGCGCGCTGTACTCCACTTGTATTGTGGTTGGCGCGAGGGTTTTCTTCGGGATAAGATTGGTTTTGCTGACACCTTTGAGCTTCTGCTTATTTCCGGGAGTAGCGCCTCTGCGTTGTAAGAGTGGCACAACGCACTAGAGACGGGGCGGCTCTTTAGTTACCCCGTTCCGTGCGCTTCGCTAGGGATGCGTGCAGCTCGGAGACTCTACGGAGTTAGTTGCTTTCGCAGTCCCCGGCCCGGCTCCTGGTGCAGCCACCGCTGGCAGCGGAGAGTCGCCGGCTCTGTTCCCGGCGATTTCGGTTTGCGTACGCAGGGTGCAATCTAATTCTGTTAGTAGCACCGCGTGGCCTGCCTTACAACTTGAGCCTCCCACCCTTCGGGAGGCCGGTTAATGTACGCAGGCAGCCGAGTCCAGATACAGTGAGGACGCGGCCAAAACCTGTTTTCGGGGACCATTGCTTCCCCTCGGTGGCAGTGTGTCGACCGAGAGCAATGATCTCTCCCTTCGACCTTTCCGTACTGCGGGTCTGGAGAGGCTGTAGGCGGTCAGGAACTCCGTCAAGCTCGTGCCTCACAGCTTTTTTCCTGATCGCCACCATCATCTCATAGCATGGAAATAAACATTATTATTATTATTATTATTATTATTATATTTGCGGGGTGCTGCGTGGGCTCTTCTTTCCATCATTCAGGAAGATGCCCGTGCCCCCTCTTCCCTGCCATCCCCCACCACGTGCGACGGCGGGGGACACGCCGAGCGGCTGGGCGGGACCTGCCGGATGCACGTCATCGCTGACGCTGCCGAGAGTTTGCGCACGCGACGGCAACCGGGAGCAGCAGATGGGGGAGGCTGACTTCCGGCCGAGGCAAAATGGCCGCTGTCGTCCTTCTGTCGTCGGACCTCACCGAGGCGCCCCGCTGATCCAGGCTTCCTGATGCGGGCCTGGTCACATCACCTGATGCCGGCCCCGAGGTGCGCCTTCGACTTCAGTGGCTGGCGTTTCTCTTGCCGCTGGTCTCCTGTACCCATGCCCTGAGAGTGACCATGGGCGGACTTCTACGCGCGTCACCGTGGCCGCTTCGACGGAGGTCGGCCCACAACGAACGGGTCGACGACGTGCAGCGTGATCCGAGCAGCGTTCCCAGTGAGTGGTGATCTGTGTTGCGGAAGAACTTCGCGTCGGACCGTTCATTCGTCCGACATCGAGGAACTTTTCTTGGCTTCGTTCGACGGCACCGGAGTGCGTCGCCCCACGAGTGCATCATGAACTCCGGTACGTTGAACAGTTACGGCGGCAGTTCCGGGGACTGCCGAGGCCCCCGATGCAAGTTTTTTTATTTGTAAGCGCGACTGGTACCCGTGTGGTCAGCGTGCAGGTCTTGTATTTTGGGGTTTGAGAGCCGGCGCCCCTTTCTCTTAAAGGGGTGCCAAAAGTTTTAAGGAGGGGGAGATTGTTGGAGCCACTGGCTCCCCTCCCCGAGAAGGCATACGTTGCGGACGTTCCGGCCGGAGTTGTCTGGCTTCGAGCCTGGTCGCTCCGTATCGTGTTGGAGAGACTACGTCACCATGCTGGCCTACTCTCTCCGGACTCCTCCGCGCCTCCGCGCCTCTCCCGTTTTCGGAGACGACCGGCCGGGAGAGAGTCGGGCCTGCCCTCCGAGTGGACGGCCGTGTGGTCGGGGAGTCCTGGATTTGACTCCGGGCAACGGGTCGAGTCGCGGCGTGAGCTCGTCCGACCGGCGATGACTCCACGCTAGCGATTCCCCTGGCTCCGACAGTCGGCGTCCCCACTACCTGTGGACGTCCGTCTGCCGAGAGCCCTGGCCCCGAACTCCGGCGACGACGGGTAGCGGCGTTGAGCTTGTCCGACCGGCGATGACTCCGCTCGCAATTACCCCTTTGGCTCTCAGGTCGGCGGGCGCTGCGGGCACACTTTGTGTCCAAGGCTCGCTTGACCGCAGTGTCTTGTTGGGGACCCCTGGTACTCAATAAACGCTGTTGGATACCGGGATCATCGTTGTTGGCATGGCGTTGGCCGAACCGGCGCGGCGACCGCCCTCGCTGGTAGTAGCCGTCGGCCGCGCGGTGGGACGGGCATCGAATTCCCCTTTGAGCACCGGTCCCCAGACGTAAAGGTGCGCAATCCTGC